>VZTG01004374.1:143468-212033 GCA_013397845.1 Melanocharis versteri | reverse complement strand
ATTGGCCGGCGGGCACGTCCCCTGCGGCGCGCGCTGACCTTGCCGCGGGGAGCCGCAGCCATGGTGGCGTACTGGCGACAGGCCGGGCTCAGGTACCGCTGTCGCGACAGCCCCGCGACAGGGCGGGGGCGAGGGGCTGGCCGAGAGGCGCTGTCAGGGAGCCCCTGGCGGGGTCACAGCGGTGCGGGGGGAACGCGGGTTTGGGGCCGGGGGAGGCGGCTTTGGGCCGGGCCCGGGTCTCACCGCCCTCTGTCGCCCCGGCCGCAGCTACATCCGGTACTCGCAGATCTGCGCCCAGGCCGTGCGCGCCGCCATGAAGCCGCAGTACAAAGCGGAGGCGGAGAGGGCGGCGGTGGCCACGGTGAAAACAGTGAAACCCAAAAAGGAGTGAAATGTAAGTGGGTGGGGTGGGCTGAGTGCGTGGCTGGAGCTCTGTAGTGCGGGAGTGGGCTTGGCGATGGTCTGTAACTGCTGAGACCATTAATCCCCAATATCTGGAGATAATCGGCTCGATTTCCAGGCATGGCAGTGGAGGGGATTGCGGCTGGTGTGGTGCGAATGTGCGCAGGTGTTTGACCTGGTTATGTGTGAGATTGGAAACAGCCTGATCTCATTAGTGAAGTGAGATGTGCTGTCTGTCAAGTTCTGCATTGAAACACTTGGGGTTTGGTCAGACTTTTTATGGGCTTACACAGAACAGCTGGGGCTCTGTAGTGATGCTCACAGGTTTTTCTGTGATATTCGTATGTTTCATACTTGCTAAGCCAGCAGACAGCCTCTCTGAACTGCTCCTTCCCCTGATCAGCAAACTCGATGTACGGGTTATCTGCTCTCTGTCAGACAGATGCTGCTTGTACCTTTATGTGTGCCATTGCATGCATCACAAGCAGCTGAAATGTTTTTTGTTTTGGATAGAACAACTTCTATTCCTGATCTGTGATTAAATGTCATTACATTTAGTTTGAACTGTACCTTGTACACATTCTTGAATCGAATAACTTGTATTTTTAATCTCTTGTAGGAGCTGATCTGTGGTGAATAACAGCAAACTGCAAAGCTGTAGGCAGGTTCAAGACTCTGCAATGTAATGTCATCACATGAACTGCAGAATTTGCCTCTGTATGTAAATTGGCATGCTAATAAATGTAATTTTTGAATGTGTGGAAAGTGTTGTTCCTCTTGAAACAAAGTTTCTGTTCCGCAGAGACATTTACTTTTCAGTTCTGTTAAAATAAAAGACTGCTTTTGGCACAGTCTGGACATTCAGTAGAAACACTGATTATTTTTAAGCCTCATCTCTTTTTGGGTTTCATGCTGAGATTTCAAGCACATAGATATGTGAGAGATTTAATTGTTTTAAACTTTTCTGCCTACTGCATTTTAATGATTACTTTGAAAAAAAAATCATGGCTAAAGTCTGTATCAACAGAGAATATGGCATATAATTTTGAAAACTGGAAACAAGATATTGTGCCATGGATGTGCTGCTGGGGATCTAATCTCCAAATCTGTCTGAGACACTGAGCAGTGAATCAGGAGTTGGGAGCCCTGGTGTCATGTAAGAGGTGGGGAAGGAGACACAGGAATCTGAATTGTTTATCCTCATTGGCACTTTGTCACGACAGGGAGGAGAGGGAGAGGGACACTCGTTCCCTGGGAAGCAGGAATGGAGGGTGACGCTTCTCTTTGGGGGTAAAGGTGTACTTTGAGCTGTGTGGTTTTGGGGGAAATATTTGCATTTTCCTGCTGCTGTGTGTCCTCACAGCAGGGATGACACTGTCCCACTGCACAGGAGAACTGGCTTCAGGTTCCTTCACCAAGGCTGAATTCAAATATGAGGCGTTACTTTGTTCAGAATACAACAAACCTTTTCATCTAAGACTAAATTAATGTAATTCAAAGTTAGTTCTTGCAAGAACAAACTATGGGGTTTTGTCTATCAAATGTTTCAAGTATAAAACTTTTATAGAATGGTATATAATCTTTATTTAAAAGAATATTATAAATACATTGTTAAGTAGACAGCTGTGACGGCAAGAATTCTTTTTGACTGAAGGCAAAATACTGTTTTGTTTTAGTGACTGCCACAGAATTTATATTAACAAGCTACAAACCATTCTATGTCATTTTTGTTGTACTGAATGTTAGGAAAAAAATTTACAGTAGTTAGTACCTAGGAAAAAAGAATACCACACCAAAACTTTTACACAATGTCACAACTTAGTGTGCTAATGTTACTCAACCTGGAGTTAGAAATAGAAACAAACCACACCATGATAATGAATACAAGCTCTGCAATAATACAAGACAGCAATGTGATAGAAGAATTAAAGTACTTAAAAAACAAAATAAGAATGTGCATATTCAGTCATTTGTCCCCTGTCGTTTCTGCAGATCTACATCAGTCTGTGGAGTGATAAGAGTCACTGCCTTTGCAGGCCTTGCAGATGTGCACATGTTCCTGAAACAGTAACAAGTTCACAATCAACAGGGACTGTGTTTACCTGAGAATAAATAAATGTGGTGAGCTGACAGTGTATTTTGCTATTGCTTATGATCCTGATCTATATACACAAGCACAGTGGCTGTATAGTACATTCAGTATCTGGTGATTATATTCTAAAAGTGAATCCATTTACAGGAAAGGCTGCTATGAGATAACTTGTCTTCATAGTGGATTGGTTTTGGGAGAGATTCAGTGTCAACAGTTGTTTAAGACAGTAAAGCAGAGCTGCCATTAATTTCAGAGCTGTAATATCAGATACACTTGGCCAGATGCAGGGAAAAAGTTCTGAAGAAATGTGTTATTTTGGGTATGCTGATGATGGCTATTGCTTTGTCTTTAGTGAATGTGAACAGGCTCATTCTGAGAATATTTTGATACTTTTTACTCTGCTTCCTTTTCTGGTTTGGCTTCCGCTTCCACTTCTACCTCTTCAAATTCCTCCACATCTGCAGTGGCATCCTGGTACTGTTGGTACTCGGACACGAGGTCATTGGTGTTACCTTCTGCTTCAGAAAACTCCATCTCATCCATGCCTTCCCCCGTGTACCAGTGGAGAAACGCCTTCCTTCTGAACATGGCCGAGAACTGTTCGGACACCCTGATGAAGAGCTCCTGGATGGCCGTGTTGTTGCCAATAAACGTGGCTGCCATCTTCAGCCCGCGCGGTGGGATGTCACACACGGCCACTTTGACGTTGTTAGGGATCCACTCCACAAAGTAGGAGCTGTTCTTGGTCTGGACAGACAGCAGCTGCTCGTCCACTTCCTTGGTGGACATTCTGCCCCTGAAGATGCAGGCGACGGTGAGGTAGCGCCCGCGGCGGGGGTCGCAGGCTGCCATCATGTTCCGGGCGTCGAACATCTGCTGGGTGAGCTCTGGCACCGTCAGGGCCCGGTACTGCTGGCTGCCCCGAGCTGTCAGCGGGGCAAAGCCGGGCATGAAGAAGTGCAGGCGAGGAAAGGGCACCATGTTGACCGCCAGCTTCCGCAGATCCGCGTTCAGCTGGCCAGGGAAACGCAGCGAGGTGGTGACGCCGCTCATCGTTAGGGACACCAAGTGGTTGAGGTCCCCGTAGGTGGGATTGGTGAGCTTTAATGTCCTGAAGCATATATCATACAGAGCTTCGTTGTCAATGCAAAAGGTTTCATCTGTGTTCTCGATCAGCTGGTGGATGGAGAGGATGGCGTTGTACGGCTCCACCACCGTGTCGGATACCTTGGGGGAGGGCACAACGCTGAAGGTGTTCATGATCCTGTCAGGATATTCCTCTCTGATCTTGTTGATGAGGAGTGTGCCCATGCCTGAGCCTGTGCCACCACCAAGTGAATGGATGAGCTGGAATCCCTGAAGGCAGTCACAGCTCTCACACTCGTTCCTGACCACATCCATGACATTTTCAATCAGTTCAGCGCCTTCTGTGTAATGACCCTTGGCCCAGTTGTTGCCAGCACCTGAATTACCTGTGAACAGAATTACAGAAAGAACAGCCACAAAGTTAACAGGTGAATTTTTAAAGGAGTTCCAAGGCCCTTTTGGGGCAGTTGCCTGCAGTCAGTTTGCTGGCAGTGTGCTGTACATACCATGGATAAAGTTGTCAGGTCGAAAGAGGGGGCCGATTTTGCTGGACCGGACACTGTCCATTGTCCCAGGCTCCAGGTCCACCAGGATGGAACGGGGCACGAATTTATGGGCTGGAACAAAACAGAATGAAGTCAAATAATTGCTGCTAGAGGTCAAAGAAACAGGCTTACAATCCACTCTGGAAAGTCCAATCCACCTATAGTGGTTTAGACTTTTTGTGGGTTTTTTTAATTAGTTATTTTACCCTTCCTCTTGGCTCTGCTGAGCACTTACAATAAGCCTCATTGAAGTACACGTTAATTCGCTCCAGCTGCAGTGGTGAATCCCCACGGTAGTTCCCAGTGATGTCAATCCCATGTTCCTCACCAAGCACCTCCCAGAACTGCAAAAGGAAAAAGGTACAACACATTGAGAATGATTTATTTATTTTCAGCACAACATGTTCAGAAGCCAGCTCTGGGAACTGTGTCTGAAGCAAGGGATGCTTTGCCATTTACTTACCAGATCAGAACAGGGATCCTTCTCTACCCCTCCCAAATAAATTTGAGGGAAAAGTTTAGCAGATCATTTATGCTGCTTAGCTATGACCCCCACACTAATAGCTGGAGGCCCTCAATTTGTTATATTTATAGTAAAATGAAATTGATATTAGTTTAAAAGTTTAAGTAACAGTTACTACTTGGTATGAGCTTTACAAAAAGGTGCTGAGGGTGTGGATTAGGGAGAGTTGCTTTGAGTCCTGTCATGCACAAGTGGGACCATGGCATGACAAAGCTGGCACAGGCAAATTTGTACATGAGCAAGGCTTTCTACAAACAGCTGCTGGTCCTAAAAGTCCTATCTTGACACTCATATGGATGTGCTCTTGTGCTGGGCTCTTATCTGGGCAGCAGCCACAGCAGTGTTCATGCAGACACACCCACCCACTGTAATGACCAGGCTATTCTAATATTAAAGGTCTGCTGGGTTAGCATCCAGTCCCATTTTGAGTGTACGAATACACCACTGCCATGGTGCATGTTCCATGCTTTGTGTTCCATTTAAAGGAATCAAGGTGAGATTCGTGGGAGAAAGAAAAGGAGGAAGAACACAACAGAGCAATCTCTCAACTATCCCATGTCTTAAAAGATCTCGCAGCCCGAAATAGATAATCTTTTGACAACTTTCTACTTATCAATTAAAAAAATAAGGATGGACATCACACAGCATAAAGTAATCGAGGTTTTTTTTTTACTCCTAGTCCAGAAAGTCAGCAATAGTGACTACTCTCTGTGTCACAGCATGCCAGTGTTTGAGATGCACAAAAATACTCCAAATGACATCTGTCTCACAGGAGGCCAGTGACACTTTGTGTCACTCCAACACAGTTGCTGTTGATTAATATAATCCCATATGATCTTTAAGGCCCCTTCCAACCCAAACCATTGCGTGATTCTGTGATATTTAAGAATAAAATGCGGCAGAGTTGCTGCTGCATGGCTGAACTAAAGTACTGGCAACACAAGTTCACAGCCCTGGAATTACTGGTTCTGTCACTTGCCCCAGTATTTTGCAGAGTATGTGAGTTCCCCATGGGAATAGGAGTCCCAGCAGGAATGCTCTGGAGCATTTATACTCTTTGTGCCATAGTTATTGCGGATGAACATTAAACTTTGCATGAGGAGCAAATCCAGCTTTTGCCTTTCATACCAAAATACTCAAGTTCCATGCTAACATGCCATGCTTCCCACCATTGATTTACAAGGTAATTGTCCTCCCCAAAAGTCCCCATCCATTGCTGATGTGTGACCTGCTGCCTCTGATTTCCTACTAATGATGAGAGCCGAAAAGAGACCTTACCTTGGATCCAATTTGGTTCCCGCACTGGCCGATCTGCAGGTGCACGATTTCACGCATTTTGTGTGGCTCGGACCTGTTGGTGGCTGCAGCCTCACCCAGGCTCCCCAAAACAAGCCCTCTGCCTGCTGCTCTATCAGCTACACCCAGCACAGCCCAGCCCCAGGGGCCCTTTTATACCCGAGGGACTGTCACTCAGCCAGCCAGGGGAGTAGCCAGCCCCAGGCACTGCACCAGGAGCCAAGGGCTTCTTTTCTGCCTGGGCACGGGTACAACAGCACAGGTGCATCTCTGGAGCGGCTTGGAAAGCAACATCATCACATGCACCCCCTCACAATTGATTCCAGTTCTCTGTGCAGCAGTGTGATGCATGAATATATGTGCATATTCTAGTTGCGTTTCATTATTTTGTATTAGACGTAATATATATACAAATATATGTGCATATGTAGAGATTATAGCCCAAAGTGAGTGATCTTAATTTATCAAGCACATGTGCTTCTGCCACATAATTTAAATTTTAGCATCATATGAGTCATAGAGGACAACACCCATAATAAAAAGAGTAACAACTTGTGAGCAGGAGCCTCCTATAATCACAATATTCAGTGCATTGCAAGGCAAACTCCTGTTCACTAACAAGCATCATTCCCAGTGTTTGATTGCATGAAGGAGGGGGACAGGAGTAGTAACAAAAAATACTTTGTAACACATAAATATAACAATGCACTCTCTGCGATGCATGGTCCTTAAACAGTTATAAGAAGCCATCATTTTCAGCCAAAATTTGAATTAACTTGTGACTAACTTGCACAGATGCTCTCTCTCTCTCTTTCTCTTCATTTCCTGACATTAAGAAATACAGTATTTCTAGTATTTCTTAATTTCTTATATATCAGATTATTTCAGAACTTGCCAGGAAAATGCTAGAGGTGAAAACCCCGTTCCACTGAAGTTCACTGAAGTGAACTGTAACATTCACTGAGTGAAACATCTCCCTGTGCTAAAGGAAACGATGTGGGGCAGAACAAAACACAGCTCAGTCATGTTTGGCTGCTGATAACCAGGACCAGTATCACTGAGCAGCAGAAACCCAGGATGGACTGACTTCTGGAAGCCTAGAGCAGTTTCATTACGTGTCAAATGACTGTCACAGCCCTGCAAGTGTTCCCTTTTAAGGACAGGGAAAGGAACTATAATTAGGAAAGCACCTTAAACTATTTAGCATAAAATGGTGACAGTGGAAGGACTCGACTCACCGAATGTAACTTCTCTACCACTTCATGGGTTGCTAGAGATAAGGGATTTCTGAGCTTCCATCTGGTTCCAGAAGAAAAATCAGCTTACTCCAGGCTTCCCCTCCACTTGATGACTTCCACTTCTCCCACCAGCCAACGAAGGAACAGACAGCTGCTCCTAGCACAGAGTTCAGCACCAGAAGTGCGTTGCAAAAGAGTAGAGAGCAAACATCTGTCATCTTCTGCCATGCTATGAGCATATTCAGTAGGGAGCAATAAAAGGAAGACTGTAAATTCAAGTAGATTAATTTTGTTTCCTTAAAACACAACCATTTTATCATTTTCCAAAAGATAAGTATTCTCTAAGCCATTCAGTTTACCCAGCAAGACATGCAAAACATTCTATTCCATTGCCACATTGTCAATATCCCCCACAATGGCTTTGGATGTCTTCTACAATTCCCTAAGAAAATTCTGAAAAGGTTATATGGACATTTACTTAAAAAGCAAATCTCATTTTATTTATGCACATTTCATACTTGTTTTCTCCAACCATCCTTAGCTAAGAGCAGTAATGCACATCTGAGTTGTATATTCAACTGCTGCATTCTGAATGGGAGCTGCCTTGACACAATGTCAGCAGAGAGCTGCTGATACTAAATAAATACTATTTAAAATATGCAATGTATTCACAATAGACACATCTTAGGATGGCTGAAGGTGCTAACTCACTGTCCAAAAAATATGACTAAATAATATCAGCAATAAATATATTCGCTGAGCACATATCACAAGGAAAGGGGGGAAAAGGAAATGAAAGAAATATGCAATCACTTAATAGGGGTTTTTCCTCTAGCTGAAAATAGCTCCCTAGAATCATGTGCCTCCTCTGAAGCGCTTCCTTATAGAGTCTTAAAAATTCTGGCACATGACACCAGGTAGCCGAGATGCTTCGTGCAGCGGATGTGGGTTTGGGCCTCTTTTCCCTCTCCTCCCCATGTGCATTTCTGCGAACCTCTAAGTCTGACTTTATCCCAAACCTGGCCTAGGAGGGGCCTGTTTCTGTGTAGATTTAGCTGCAGGCCTGTCCCCGCTCAGCCCTGAGAAGCCCTGAGCCTGTTAACAGCCCGAGGCACTTCCCAGGCACAGCCGTGGCACATGTGCAGCTGCAGATTAGCAGAGAGAGGCACTGGGGAGAGAGGGGCTGCGCTGGATGGGCCGGCTCCGAGCGACTTTTGGCACTGGGGAGATTAGGAGCAGCCTGGCACTGGGCACAGCTACTGCAGCTGTCCCCCAGTGGCTATTATCAGGCTGCCCACTGCTTCCAGTGCCCCCAGAGCGGGCCCCAGATACCACAGCCCTGGTGATGGGCTTGAGCGGAGACGACAAAGAAGCCAGGTTTTTGTGGTTACGGGGCTTTTGGTTGTTTTTGGTTTCTTCGTTGATTTTTGGGTTTTTTACTGCTACCCACCGGCAAAAAATACGCGTGTGCAGGGAGGCATTCTGGGATGCCTTTAGTTTTTAAAATACGGTTTGCTTGGGAGGAACTGGCTTTTCAGAGTAGCAGAGAAGACTGTTGAGAGAAAAGCCTATTCAATTTGAGATAAGCCTGGCTACAGGCCATCAGATAATTTTAGAGAGATCTGTGAATGGCCAGCAAACGAGCTGATGCAAGTCTCAACCAACCTGGGCTAGCTGCATCATCCTTAGGAATGCTACCAAAAAACATTGCAAGCAACTCACAGGCTGTGTTCTTGCTCTGCTGTTCCTTTTGGTGCATTGGTTCTCAATGCCTCTTTTTCTCTATTCATAGTGTGGAGCTAATAAACCTCAGGCCCTCTACAAAAAATGCTGAGAGCTAAGGAAGAGAAGCTATGAGGGGAGAACTGTCTGTGGTTTTCCAAACCTGTTTATCAAACATGAAATCTTCTAGCTAATGTATGGAAAAGAGACTGGTAGTCCATTCACACAGTCACTAGAAGCTTCTGCAGGAAGATTAGAAATCTATTTTTATTATTGACTAAATCTTCTAGCAAATAATAAAGAATCTTCAGATGTCCAAACCCTAAGGAGCAGCCTAGAAAATGGACACTGGCCTGTGTTCCTTCGTGAATTGTAGCATTAAAGGGTTTCAGAAATCCAGAACTTGGGACTTGGAAGAAAACAACAACCCAATAAAAAACCAGTCACTGTCGCTGGCCACAGTCTAGCACAATGCTGAGGTGTCAGGCCAAAGGTGAAGAAACAGAGCCCGTCCCAGACACAAGTCTTCTTCCCACAACCCATGTGACCAAATTTCTGAGCGTGGAAACGTCACGGGGGGCCGGGAAGGCGGGATCTCAGCTCGTTGCTCATCCCCAGGAGATCCACCAGGCACCNGGGGGCTCGGGGGTGTCCGGGGCCGCTCCGGCCCTGCCGGGGTCCGGCGAGGGCTGAGGGGGTTTTTTTTGGGGGGTGTGGGGGGGAGCGGTCACGAGACCTCGGGGCCGGAGCGGCCACGTGACCCCGCCGGACACTCGCGGCCTCGTTACGAAACTCGCTGAAATCCGTGGGTTTTTTAAAAAAAAAACAACAAACCACCCGTCCGTCCTCCGCCGGGGGATGCCGGCGCTACTTGCTCGTCCCGTCCCGCCGCAGGACCTACCCCCGCCCGCACGAGTACCTGGACGTGTCGGCGCTGCCGCAGAGCTGGGACTGGAGGAACGTGAATGGGGTGAATTACGCCAGCACCACTCGGAACCAGCACATCCCCCAGTACTGTGGGTCCTGCTGGGCCCACGGCAGCACCAGCGCCTTGGCAGGTACGCTCGGGCTCACCTGCCGGGCTGGCTCCCCGCTGGAATCGGTGGTTTTCGGGAAGAAAAGGAAGTTCAGCTTCAGGTTACTGGCAGCTGGTATTAGATGCTAAATCACTGCAGTGACTAGCACAGCAAAACCGAGGCTGAGATGTCTGTAAATACACCAGGACAGTGGGAATGCCCAAGCTGAAGGCAAGGAGGGCTGGTTTCAATAGAAAAAGCAACCAGAGTGAGGCTGTCTCAACCTTATCCAAAGGGAACAAGGGGGGAACGCTGGTGTGTGGTTAAAAACCTGTTTGCAGAAGAAACGTGGTCAGAGCTCCTCCCAAGCGGCTCTTTAGGTCCTGGGGTAAGAGCTGGGGTTTCTGCCCTCCCCTCGGAGATGTGATGGCAGCAGCAGATGCAAAAGAGTTGTCAGGTCTCCTTCCCCTTTCTGGTACCTCAGCCTGTGGCACTACAGCAGGGGCTCTCCAGCCATGCTGGCAATGAGGAAATGAAAGCAGCTGCCCCTTGTGGGGTATTTGCTGCAGGAGCCCTGCCATTCAAATGAACTAACCACCACAGCAGACACACAAGTCTGATTTCAGCAGGAATCTTCCAATCAGCCTTTTTTGTAGTCAAGGGGAAGTAGCGGTTTGCTACAGATGGAGAAGTAGTGGCTTTAGAGAGAATACGTGATTTGCACGCAACAGTTACATGCTGGAGAAGCACCACTTCCACTGGGAGGCTGTAGGAAAATTACCTGTGAAGGAGAAGTAGAGGAAACTGGGGAGAAGGGGGAATACAAGGCAGGTGTGAGTGAAGTACTGGGATAGGTAAAATACAGCCACTTGCAGGGAGATTAGGCTGGGATGATAGCTCCCAGTTCTGTCAAGTATATTTGAATGTTGTTGGTACTAATAGGATTTAAAGTACTACAGTGGCATCAGTTAAGACTGTTAATGCAGAGAAGCAGTTTATAAATACTCATCAGGAAGCTTTTCTGCCAAGTAAGCTTCTTGTTTCTGACAAAATAAGGCAGCAGGGTGGCGGTGCCTGTCTGAGATGGCAGGATAGCAGTGAGATGCTGATGTAACAGCAAGGAGGTAACTCTGAAAGCTTTCTGTTGCATTAAGACTGTCTCTCAGAGCCAGAAACCTGGGCTCCACGGGCTTATGTCTATGCCTGGGCTTATGCATAAATCTCTACTCCTGCAAAAGATGCTGGTCAGAGCTGTTTGTATGATGTGTATTTGAAAACTCTTTGCTGTCAAAGTCAGGATGTTTTCAGAAGCTGTGGCTTGAATTAAAGGAAGTCTAGGGCTCTTCAAGGCTTTAGACAGATCTTACTCATCTGCATGTTTTTGCTGAGTTTTTAATGGAAAAAACCTTCCTAATGGAAACCCACAATAATAACTCAGCCTCTGGTTTGAATTAGGTCACGCTGTGCTCCTCACTGCAGACAGCAGAGGCTTTTCCAACCACAAGTGCTGCTGCCTGCAAACACTTACAGGTTCAATGAAAAGGAGACCGTTTAAAAACCAGTTGCAATGTGTAGCCACCCACGTATTCCAGTAGCAAACCCCAGTTTCTTATCCTTACAGACCGAATCAACATCAAGAGGAAAGGTGCCTGGCCTTCTGCCTACCTGTCTGTGCAGAATGTCATCGACTGTGCTGACGCGGGCTCCTGCGAGGGCGGGGACCACTCCGGGGTCTGGATGTACGCCCACGACCACGGCATCCCCGACGAGACCTGCAACAACTACCAGGCCAAGGATCAAAGTAGGATGTCTCTGCTTTGCTACAGGATTTCTTCCCAGGTTTAGCAGATTTTAGTGTATTTTAAAAAAATAATTTATTGGGTTTTCAGAGTGCTGGTTCCTGCTGTTTGACTGACAGAACAGGTTTTCTTTACGGGCCTGTGTGTCTCCTACTCCAGACAGAGAGTGTAGCACTAAATCATGCTCAGGCAAGTTTGCACAGCTGAATTGTTTTAACTTAATCTCTTAAATCTGTGACACACAATCTCTAATGTACTGAAATATTTACAAGTGTCACCTCAAGCTGAACAAAGGAGAAATTTAACCTTTGGCTGGTCAGGTATGACTCAAATGGTTTCTCTATGTTCTCATCAAAGCGTTTTTATACCTATGAAGTAAAGAGCAGTAAGTGGTGATAATAGGGACATTAAATGTGGTTTCCAGAAAATAACTGAGTTCACCAGAGAGAATATATATTAATAATTACTCTGAAGTTATTAATATCTGCCTCAATTAAGTTATAAAAGCTTAGTGTCCTACAATCACTTCACTTGAAGAAAAAGCACCCTCCTGCAGTGGTAATCTCACCTCTGTTTTACAGAGTGTAAGAAGTTCAACCAGTGTGGAACTTGTGTCACTTTTGGAGAATGCCACGTGATCAAGAACTACACTCTCTGGAAAGTTGCTGACTATGGGTCTGTCAGTGGAAGAGAAAAAATGATGGCAGAAATCTACGCTAATGGACCAATCAGGTAAAAAAGGAAAAGGTTTATCTACTAGAAATATTGGGAATGAAATACTTGAATCTCAGTGTACATTTTCATTGTAGCACATGTCAGCAGCTCTGCACTAATAAGCAGACTTTAGCATATTTGTATACAAACTGAGCTCAGAATTCAAAATGCAAGAAAACCAGTTGGATTTTAGCCAGGCCCCTGCCCTGATCCCCTTGTATGAAAACTTCTCTGTTTTCTTACAGCTGTGGCATAATGGCTACTGAAAAGCTGGATGCCTACACAGGGGGACTGTACACTGAGTACAACCCCTCACCTACAGTGAATCACATCGTGTCTGTGGCTGGCTGGGGCGTGGAAAACGGGACAGAATACTGGATAGTTCGTAACTCCTGGGGTGAGCCCTGGGTAAGGAGACATGGGAACAACAATTTTGGCTTTGGAGGGAGGGTGGGGTTGGTCACTTGCAAAGCTACAGCCTGTGGATATAAAACTGAAACGTCCTTTGAAGCAGACTAACAGTTTAAAAATGATACCCAGCTAATCTGAAGACAAGGATATTTGGCCAAAGCTACTTGAGTAATGTCAGCTCAATCCCAAATTCTACCTTTTGAGGACATGCAGCTCCTCTTATGGGTAGCTGGAAATTGCTGTTAATCATAGGCAAAAATCAAGTCACATACCTGGCCTGGATGAGTGGGATGTAAATTCACAAAAGCAGGTTGCCCCACGACTCCAGGGTTACACTTCAGCTTGAGTGAATTCCTACAGTCACTTAAATCGCTCATATTTGGCAGACACAACAGACTCGACAAAATACAATTTCGACAGTTGTGTTTCCTAATTTACAATGCAAATTAAATCCCTTCCAGGGTGAGAGAGGGTGGCTGAGGATTGTGACAAGTGCCTATAAGGGTGGAAGAG
Source organism: Melanocharis versteri (assembly GCA_013397845.1). Lineage (NCBI taxonomy): Eukaryota > Metazoa > Chordata > Aves > Passeriformes > Melanocharitidae > Melanocharis > Melanocharis versteri. Next base: position 198,676 of record VZTG01004374.1, on the reverse strand, counting down.
GAGCAGAGTACAATCTGGCTGTCGAAGAGGACTGTGCATATGGAGATCCTATACTACCTTGATTCTACATGGGACAGCTTTTTGTTTAGGTACTTTGTTTGGAAGCTTCCCAGCACAACCTCCTTTTGTTTCAAGAATAATAGCCTAAGACTCTTTCACAGTTCAACACCATCAGGCAGTTCTGCAAAATTAGCCCAGATGCAACACACAATCCCTTCAAAAAATACAGAACTGCCTTAATTATTTACATTTTGAAGTAATTCACCCATGAAGGAGTTGTCTACCTTGATGCACAGTATTAAAATCACACCGACTGACTCACAGAACGTGTACATGTAGATATCTATTTTTTTAAGTAAAAACCATGTAGATGCACTGGAAAAATATACTCAATATTTGGGTCTAGAGCTTCTTTTAAATTCTGTGACAGTACTGAGCAAATATTTTGCAATGATGCAAAAGCCATGGTAAGTTTGAACATGATAAATTTAAAATATTAAACCCTGTTTTCTTGACCTCCTGATGAAACAGTGGTGTTGGAATTCTCAAATAATGAGGTTGCTTTTATCCACCAAAATGATATAATGGGAATTACTTTAACTTTAAAAGACAGTCTAAACACTCCCACTCAGTTAGTCTCGTCTTTGCTCAAATTTCTTGCTTTAATATATGATTGTGCCCTTTTTCTCCTAAAGAGGCAAAATATAAATTGCCATAACCCAGAACTCCTCACTAATTCGACAAATCAGTGCCATATCAAATGTTACTACCTGGTATTGTTAACTGCATTTAATAAACAGATTTTTCTCTTACATGACTGGGTATTTATTATAAGAGCTTATTAATACATGTGTGTGGTTGTCTCCACCTGGATGGTGCTGCTTTCACTGGTCTTTTTCTTGTGAAAGGCTGATGGACAAGTTTATACAGGAATGATGCTGGTTCAGACAGCATCTGGGTATGAACATGATCGTATGACAGCACTGATCGCAGCACCACAGAGGGTTTAACAAGTTAAAAATCATTTACAGGGGTCAGTGCAGAGGAACTGTTTAGAGGAAGTGATACCAAGCTGAACAGAGGAAAGCAGAAATAGACCTTGTTTAAACTGCTGGCAAAGCTGCAGTGCACACAGACCAAACTGCTCTTAATTATCACCAAGAGCTTGTACAGGGCTGTATCCTAAATTGATTCTCTATAGGGTGAATCCTTTCTGCTGTTAATTCTACAGTTTACTTAAATTACAAAAACTAGGTCTCATGCAAGTTTTAAATCGTGAGAGTTAGCTGGAATAATAGTTAATCTATTCAAAGATAAGCAAGGAAGTTCAAAACAGCCTCTACAGAAGCAACTTCTGCCCTTTTTAGATGATTTCCTTTTTAAATATACATCCAGCTGGACTTAGAATTTCAGTGTCTTTTAGAAAGCAGATTCTTCAAAAAACAGATGTGCTTGGAAAAGCAAAATGTGCTTGTTTGTTCAAGAAAATTACTGTTAGTTTAAAAGTGAGGGGTGTAAAGAGGAATCTGGCCCCGTGAACAGAGAGAACAAGTCATCTTAATGAAACTGAAAGACACCTCTGGAAAAAAACAAACACCTTTATTTAAAGGTAAGTTATATTGTTGGGTGTATCTCCCACTGTTTGGCATCAGCCAGGACAGAGCAGAGATAAGTATAAAAACAAAGCCACAACAAGCAGTAATGAAATTTCAGCACACATTCATATTTTGGGACAGTCATGACACGGTAATGAAACTTACCAGTAACATCTGACGCATCTATTTAGCAAAAAATAGATTCTGAAAGGTAACACACTCACATAGAATTCATCTCTTAATACAAAACTAACCTCGATTGTTACAACTCCTCTTGTGTTACACAAAACAGGTTTTTTGTTTTCATGTAGGATATTCAGAATTCTAATATAATGCAAAGGGGAGAAACAGGCATTAGGGCTTCTCTTCAGCACAGAGCAAATCCCACAAATTCCTATTTTTTACAACTTGCCTAGAGCATTCAAGACCTATTCAGAGAACTACCTGCAAAGTGTTTTCAATAGGAATTACCTTCCTCATTCTTCAGATTTTGTTTATTACACAAAGAATCAGTGAACAAATTCTGCAATTAACCAAAATAATGTTCTTTCAAATAACTGTTTCTTGTTATCCATCCTCTTCAGAACATTGATTTATACTGATTTGTGTAACAACAGAAAATCCTTCAGTATCATTCAATTTTCCAAATGACATTAGCAGTTCTCTGATATGAAACACAAACACTCCTCTGATAAGAATTTCAAGGCTACCCTGCAAGTCAAGCAAATGCCCTTCAGCCTTTTCCTCCTTGTTTTAGGTTTGTTGGTTTTGTTGGGGTTTTTTTGCTGCTGCGCTGCCCATTTATAGAACCTCACTGCTGGACAGCATGGCAAAGCAGTGATCATGAGCTCTGTCTGCAGTCTTGATGTTTTCCACTGCTTAGTTCATCATAATAAAGTTAGATTTGCAATGAGCTTAAAAGGAGAGAGAAAAAAAAAAGGACACTGTTCAGTACATTACTAGGATTCTCTGATTTATATAATTGCATATGGATTTCTGCATTATGTAAATAATTAGGATTTTAGGGTCTGGACAGATGTTTTTGTTTAAGGATGGAGTATAATATTATGACAGATGACCTTCCTTCCTTCCTCTCCTTTCCTTGCTGCAGTGCTAGTTCCCAAAAAGCAGTATTTATCTTCACTTTCCTCACTACTACCCACAGATTCTTGATTACATGAAAATTGCTAAACACAGGGCCCTAAAAGGGAAGTTGTCAGAAAATAGCTGGCAGGCTTTCCTATTTTTAGCAATCTTCCTCCTAAACATTATTTGCAACTTGTAACAGACACAAATGGAAGCAGGCATGCAAGGAATAAACGTGACTTACCTATGAACTCAGTGACAGGATCATGTTCACCTTCCGTTTTTATAGTGCCTGCAATACTTTCATTCTCCAAGATAGGAAGAAAAAGCTGTACAAAGTCTGAGGTATATGGAGGAGCAATCACATCGAGCACCTGAAACAGCAGACAAAAACTGATCATTCTTCCACTTACAGGGGGAGGAGAGACAATACTTAATTCATATACCAGTCTTGGAAGCATAGAAGTAGTTGTAATGAGAACAAGAGGTCCTAAGAGCAAGTAATTAATTACGTATTCTTGGGGTACTCTATCCAGTACCTTATTACTTCCAGAAGTCAGGATCAGTAGGATTTGTGCCACAAATCACATCCTGGTGAACACTGAGACATTGCCCAGAACCTGACCTGAACTTCAAGTATTTCTGAATATCCAAAACACAAGCGGCTGATGTTAAACTTGATCTCTAGACTTCAGTAAACAGTTTTTGCTGCTGACCTCTGTCACGAAGTATCTGATGAGCGAGATGTCCGTGTCCAGCTTCTCCAGGCATTTGCGGATGTAGCTGACGACAGGCAGGACGTACCCTCGGCTCAGCAAGTGAACCATCCTGTCCAGGAGAGTCTTCTTCAACTCCAGCTGATGGTGCAGGGAAGGAAGAGCCAACGCATCAGAACTTGCTCTCAAAGTGTGCCATTTTTATTGAGTCAGTATCTGCTACACTACATTTTCATCATTTCTAAATTAAAGCTGCTGTGAGAGCAAAAGCTCGCGAATTGAGTAAGAGTGACTGACGTGAAGTAACACGAACACTGAATCCTCTGAGTCTTACCTGCTCCATCACATCCAGCTGAGAATGTTCTGTTTCAAAGAGCTTGACAAGAAGTTGTAGAACTTGGGGATGAAGCAGCTGATGGCATGTACTGATCTGCAAACAAGAGAGCAAAGTGAGATCCTCAGAACTGCAATTTAAAACACAATGCCCCAGACAAGTTAACATTGATGTTCAGTGCCAGACAGAAATTCATTTAGAAAAGCATTCCACCATTTCTTTCTATGATGCTCAAATTCTCCTGGCATAAATAATGCTGAGCTAACAAAACCAAACAATTAACTCTGAATAGATTCATCTCTGCATATTTACTGCCTTACTGCTAAGGACAGGCACTCGGTGCACTGGGTGTTACACAAGAATCAGAACTGTTCTTGCTCTCCAGCAAAGTTTTACAGACACTCCTACCTCATCCAGCAGTGCCAGGTGAACTGGGGTGTGATCAGTCTGCAGCTGGAAGTACCGTGGCTCTGACACTGTCCAATCCACCCACTTCAACACACCCATAGCCACCACTGGGAACCTAGAGAGAGAGCTCATTTTAGCACAGCAGCATGAAACACAAATGGAAGTTTTACTAAGAACCCAAAGTAATCTTCCATCTTTTTCCAGGGGCACAGAAAAGCATGCTCTGCCACCCAAGAAGGACAAGTTGTGTGTGAAAGACAGGATTTATGTCCTCATGAGAGATTCCCAGCCTGTCTGCTCACCTGATGCACTGATAGAGAGTGCTCAGCTCTGCAACCAGCTCTGATGCTCCTTTGTTCTCATTGCAACACAGATTGTGAACAGTTTCAATGGCTTTTGAGGTCGACTTGAGTTCGTCTTTGTTGATGCTGACTCTCTTGTTCTGCAAAATTATTGCAAAGTTGGAATGCAGAAGTTGCACACGTGTTTGGTTATTTAAGTTGTAACCTGCAATAAGCCTAGGATTGCATCCTGCGTCTCAAAATTTAGACTCGCATGCAAGTTTCAGAAGAATTAATTATGAGTGAGCTGAAGTACAAGGATGTTTGCTTTATTTAATTCTCAGTGCACTCAGACTTTCGTTTGATCATCAGGATCTACACTATTTAATCACCTCAACTGAAGGCAGAAACATTTCATATTAAAATAAGTAAACCAAGCTGAATACATTATTTTAAACTGAGCAACTTCACAACCATATTTTCTCCAGCACAGGCAGGCTGCTGTAGGTAAAAATAATGTTATTGACAGAAGTGAACATTACCTTTTTCCACATCTCTACAACACTGGCTGCATATGCCAGTATGTGGATGTATTTATGTTTGTGATCCTGGTTGATCTTAGCACCTGGTTTAAACAAGGACTGCATGAAGAGGTCCAGAAATGCAGGCACTCGAATCTGTGAAGAGAAAGAACATTTTATCAGAGCTTGAGAATCCTGAGAGGTGACTAAGAATGGAGTTTTTGCATCTGATATACCTTGCATATAACAAGATAACACATTTTCCTTTAAGAGTACATTAAAGAGTTTTCTGGAGAGACCCAGACTTTTGAGAAAAAGAAGGAAAAAAAAAAGGAACCAGTTACAGACCATATTGCTAAAGTATCAAAATCTTGCCTTTTCTTACCAAAACCCATGTTAGAACAATGCAGTAAGAAATGTGAAATGTATCATTTAGGCCTGCTTATAACAAACTGCTGAAGTGGGCAGGGGTTTCTTTTCCCTGAATTTTTTTTTTGTTGTTAAAATAATTAATTCCTTGCCATCTTTATTTCCTATGGAAAAGTTCTTTGATTTAGTTATATGTAAAAAGACAACTTGGAACGATTGAAGAACTCCAACTGAAGTACCAAGAAGCTAATGCAAACCAGAATGCAAGTACTAGTTTCACATTTAGACATACAATTACAGAGGGATGAGTGCTAATTTAACTTTTGTGTCCATACTTAGCACAAGGCACCCCATTTCCAAGTGCTACTGTAACAGAAATAAGTTTCAGAGATCACAAACAGGTAACTACTGACCAGTTCTACTGGAGGTGGGTCCATGCTTGTAAACATTTTGAAGAGGACAGTGATATCTGCTGGATTCAGAGCTCCTTTGGACAGCATTGCCCCGAGAGCCTGACAAGCTCGGGGGTAGGAGGCTGCAGTACCCAGTGCTAAGGTGATCTGACTGGCATCGTGGCCTCTGCAGGAAGAGCAAACACACACAGTCACTTACCTTCTTAATTCAGACATTTTAGATGAAGTCTCACTGAGTCAACAGGGCATATTCAATGGCATGTAAAGCCTTAGGGCTAATCCTGGGTAATTACAGAAATAGGCCTGTATTTGCCTTTTTTATTTCCAAAATGTTCACAGAACAATAAAAATAGATATTTCTTAACAGACAGAAACTTCAATGCTTTGCTTTTCTAATTTCAAGTCACCCTGGTACAGGACACTGAACTTTTCTGCTGCTCCACAAATTCAAGCCCTGCTACAACAACTGCTGCTGCAGCTAAAACCCCTCCTTTTGCTGGCTGAAGGTAATCAAGAACGAGCAAAAGCCAGCAGCGTTTACAGGTTGTGGTGAGCCCCATTTCCCTGATCCCACAGCTGCCACTCACTTCTCGTGGGCGTATCGCTGCACCTCCTGAGCGATCCTTCGGACAGCAGAGCCCCCCTGCTCCTCCTGGGCCAGGATGGACATCATGGACTGAGCAAACAGGTACGTGTGTTCCCCATGGCACACCATCTTCTGTGAAAGCACAGCACAAACCTCACCAGTCAGCAAGAAAACAGCCCAGTGCTTTTCTGGGATTACACTGCCACGAGAGCAAAGAGGAAAAAAAAAAAACAAACGGCAAAACTGCAAAGGAAAAAAATGAAAAGACAAAAAACTAAGTAACGAAGCCAAAAACCCAACAGCCAAGAGGAAAGTACAGAAAAGCAAAGAAACCACAAATGGCTGAATTGAGAACTTCATTTCTTAAATGCCAAAACTGAGAGGAAAATCTATTCTACTTATGCTCAGTACTTTCTCTGCAGTATTTAAACACTAAGAGAGGTTCAAAGCCATCTGAAAATCATTGTGCTGTTTCACAACACTGAACATATGCTGGGTCGATTCAGATGGCAACTTTCACACCAATGTGGATGATAAAAGAATAATTTTCATTTGCCAGAGGACTGACGAGACTGATCTCTAGATTTCTCAATAAATGTGAAGGACAACAGTTCTACCTCCACCTTTTTACAACCCATTTAATATAAGAAGTGTCACATAAGCAACCCAAGGAATTATTGGTCACGAAATGACCAAAAAGCATAAATTGCTGGGGTTTAACTCACAGATCCCTTCTCTTCATAAGCTTTTATAGGACACCAAGATTAGCTACAATCCCACAGTGGTCTGTATCTCCTAACCAGAAAGCAGAACATTTCTTTTTCCACATAAAAAAGGGGGAAAAAACCCAAAAAACCAAGCTTACAGCAAACTCAGGGAGGTTTTTCTCAAGGTTTTCTTCTCCTCCATCTAAAATTGTTGCCAGAGATGTACGCAGGACTCTGGAAAACACTTCTAGTTGCTGACATGCTGTTGAAACACTGGTTATTTCCCCCTGATACCCAGCATCAGATATAAGCTATAAAAATAAAAACATCAGAGAAATTTTGTGTTATTTACATTTATATTTCTGATATCCCAACAAATCTAGAAGAACACACAGAATCTACGAATCTAGAAGAATCTACATTTCACCTCTGCATATACTGACTGGAATTCATACTGTGATCTACAGAAAAAGAAACCAATAAAGATGTAGCAAAAATAAAGTAAAACATAATAATATAAAATGTAGCAGAGCACGGCAAAATATAACATTCTTTTCTTGTCACAGAAACATACGGAACTGACTGAAACGTTCCACTGCACCAGAAATCCAGAATTTTCAAACAGAGATCAAAAGAAAACAAACAAACAAACGAAAGAAAACCCCCACAGCTCAACAAAAATTGAAAAAGCACTATTTCCAACTGGGAAACTACACTTACTGCAACCTGTAGTACAAGTCCTCCCACCAAGGTGTACTGTTACTCATTAGTATTAGCAGGAATACATAAAAGATACAAGAAAGACCACAGCTAACATTTGATGCCAAAACAATTAGCCCTATATGGATATCCTTATTTATTAGACTTCAGTATAGTACCTTCACAGTAAAATTAAGCATTAGACAATCAGGATGGGCTTCTGCCAATTTGTAAAAAAGATCTCTCCACGTGGTATGTGCTATCATTTGCTCAAGCCAGGCTGGAGTCTGAAAAGAACAGAGCGACAGAGACAGATTTAATAATATCTAGTCAGGATCATAAAAAGCAAAGCTTTTACCTCTCACAAGCCCTGTGAGTTGTTCTACAGAGCTTTATTACAAAGGAGGATGCATTCCAAATTTCCAAGTTCTCTAAACCTCTGAGGACTCCAGTGAGACAGAGCTGGTTGTCTCAAACCAGCTGTTCCTCAGCCAAAGAGCTCTGAAGATTCAATTTCCCTTTGCCCACCATCCACCACTCCATCAGATGGAAGGATCCACTGCAGAGACAGCAAGAGGGATTCCATGCACACCTCTCCTTCCTCTGTGAAGATGGAATCTGCTTTCCGAGGGTCGAAGTGCTTGATAAGTAAGCTCTTTAAGTGGTTCTCTACAGTCTCCTGAACCTGCATTGGCTCAACACCTGCACAGAGGGAACAAAACACTTGGCAGATGCAATGCAGTCCAGTGGAAAACAGCAGCAGCATCTCACATTTTTCAATGAGAACAGAAACTACTCCAAAATTCATCCACACAGAGAAGACGAGAGGCGAGCCATCAGCTCTACTACCAAGCCACACTGACACAGATTCTCCACCTTTTTTTCCTCAATGCTAAACTGTTCAGGATCTCAGGCAGGTCACACCAGTCCCTTTCTCTTGCTCTCCTCCTCAGACACACAAAAAAGCAGTGCCAGTCATCCCCAGGACTGTTACTGGTGTGACACCAAAATGCAGGGGCATCTTACCCAAAAAAGGGATTACCAGGGCTGGGGCACAAGCCCACATTACCACACACTAAAGCTCATCCCTTCAAATACTGGTTATCAGTAGCTTTGATAGTATTCTACAAAATAACATACAAATAGCAATGAGTAGTTCTACATTTCTGAAATCAGAGTATAATAATTCTGGTAATGTAATAACAATTATATAATTCTATTACAAAATATCAAACACTGCTTATACTGTCTATATAACAGCACCCTTGCCCTTTGAATGAAGTTAAAAAGAAATTATAATTTATGCAGTTGTTTCAACTATAAAATCTTTTACAACGCAGTTTGTTGGCATTTCATCAACATATTGCTTCATTATTCTCCAAGTGGAATAAACCTATCATTATAAAGGATTTAGCCACACAGAAGATGACAACTTTATAACAATCCATTTCCTGTGTATGATCAAATTTGCCACAAATTCAGGTACTTCTGACAGAATAAAGATTAGAGACCCAAACTACACTGTATCTTGTATCATACCTGTCTGAATGAGCCACTCTGCCAGCAGATTGACAGTCTGTGCCACTGCAGTGTAGTTTTCAGAGAGGAGCTGGATAACATTCTCTGGAGATCCTCCTGCTTGGAAATATCTGATGAAAGGATTATAACAGAACTGTCTGAGTCACATTAAAACCAAAAAACAACCGAACTCTAAATTTAAAGGGAAAACAACAGGACCATTTATACATTTTCACACATTTCCATACGAAGTGACAACACCACACCTCTAACACACCGTAACACACATCAATCAGGTTACACTCACCTCTTCAACGTGTTAAATATAGACGGCTCCATTATATAGTCAGGGGTTGAAAATTTCTTCAGGCACTCCTGCTGGACTTCGGCATCATCTTCTCCCTCCCCATCCTCATCATCCTGCTGTTCACAAGCACAGCCAGGTCAGCCTCCCCTGTCCCGTTCCCCCTCACACTCCCATATTCAGGCTCGTTTTGCCCGCAGCTCAGCATAGCAAGCGACCTGCACCCTTGACAAACAGCGATTATTAACGGGGAAGGCACGAAACCAGCAGCCTTCCCCCTGCTGAACCCGGAGCCCCGGGCCCGGCGCAGCCCCGGCCTCCTGCCCTCACGCCCGGCGCTTCTCGCCTCAGCCGGGAGCCCCGCGGCGGAGCGGGAGGGGCTGGGGGCCGCTCCGGGACCACCCGGGGGCCGCTCCGGGTCCCTCTCGGGGAACACTCCACGATTCTCCCGGAGGATGCTCCGGACTCAGGGGAATGCTCGGAGTCTGCGCCCAGGGGTTGCTGCGGGACACGCCTGGGGCTGCGGCCACCCCTCAGCCCCGCTCCCCGCGGCGCTCACCGCGCCCCCGTCCGCCTCGCTGCCCCACTCGGCCGCGCTGCCCTCGAAGTACTCGGCGTCCTCCATGGCTGCCGGGCCGGCCCGCCCCGCCGAGCGCCGGANGGCGCTGAGGGGCGCTGAGGGGCGGGCGGGACGGCCCGGGCAGGCTCTGAGGGGAGCGGGACGGCGGGCACACAGCGGCTCGGGGGGAAAGGAACCAGCGGAAATGTGAAATAAAACTGCCCTGCAAAGCCTCCCAGCGCAGCAGCAATCGGACGGGAACGGCAAGGGAAGAGGAAAAAAGGGGATGCGTTGCTCCATGGGGTGTGGTGCTCCATGGGATGTGTTGCTCCATGGGATGTGTTCTCCATGGGGTGTGTTGCGCCATGAGATGTATTGCTCCATGGGATGTGTGCTCCATGGGATGTGTTCTCCATGGGATGTGTTCTCCATAGGATGTATTGTTCCATGGGATGTGTTCTCCATGGGATGTATTCTCCAACTGATGTGTTCCTCTTCTGTTTGCAGCTGGACAACAGCAGTTCCCTCCCTCCCTCGCACACATGGAAGCATGAGGAGGATGTTGAACAACAGCAAGTTGATAGGAACAGTGAAACGTTAGGGTAGAATAGAAAAACTGACAAGTAGGAAAAGAAAAAAAAAAAAAAAAGAAGGGTGACTTTGGAGAATGAAAGTGGGCATCTGTGGGCAGAGGAGAGGTGCAGCGGGAGCCACGTTCCCTGTTCTGAGGCTGTTCTGTAACCAGGCAGGGCAGCGTGAGGCAGGATTTGTTCCCCATCCATGAAGCTGGATCCCAGAGCACTGGCTGAGCTCACCCTGGGACCCTTCCTGGGGATGCTGAGCGAAGACAACGAGTCAAGAGGTCCCCAGGGAAGGGAGGGACAAGGAATTACAGACATGAACAGGGGACAAGTCTGCAATGAAAACTGATCACATAATCAGGCCTCAGGCAAGGAGAGAAGCGTTGGTGAGACCATGTAAGAAACAGAGTCCCTTTGTCCCTGTTCAGATCCATTCCCGTTCTTCAGTTGTCTGAGAGTTTAACTGTGAGAAAGTGGAGGTGAGGCTGTGTTCTGGGATTTGGAGGCCAGCCAGGAGTTTTGCTGATTAATTATTTAAAAGGTCCTTTATTCTCATTCACTTTCTTTCTGAAAAACAGTAAAAAGAAATTACATTGTCTTCCATGCATTGCTTGGTAAGAAAGGCCAAAAAACCCCTGTCCAGAAATAAGTTGTAGGATCTCCAGCAGACAAAATCCTCGTTCAAATGGGGTTGCTGTACCAATCAAAGGATTTGCTGCACTTAAAAATTCAGTATAGGAACTGTACCCCAGCACCTGAACCACAGCACAGCTCCAGTTGTGCTGTCGTGTGCTGCCCTACAGTGGTGAAGCAGCCCTTCCTGAAACACCGCTCCAACATTCGGGAGAGCCCGGGGCAATGTTCTTTCTGCTCTGCCAGCAGAAAGGAAAAAAGACTTTTTCGGAATAAACGACATGGATTGAAGCAAAGGCACAAGGGATCCGTTTTCCACGTTTTCCACTGCAGGCAGGGGGACAGTGAGGGACTTCCCAGTGCCTGTGGAATCACTGGTCATTTTTATGAGGGACGAACTGGGAGTGAAGTGACAGGCTGAGGCTGGGAGCCAATGGAAATATCCTTGAGAAAAAGTTTTTGGCTCATCTCCATTTGGTTAGCAGGCAATTTCCATCCCATAGACGTGAGAAATAAAAGTGAACTCGGAACAGGCAGTGTGATTAACCAGTCAGAACTTCCTCAGAAAGTACCAGATCTGAATTTAATCCATCCCAAAACAAGTAAGAAAAAGTATTTTCTGAGAGTCTCATAAGAAACATCTCTACACCTCCTATGCTTCATCAGCCCTCTTTTCTTTTGGCTTGCAGTTAAGTTATAAGATGTGTAATGAGGTGTAAGACAAGTTCTCTGGAAGTGATTTCAGAGTAACCACTACAGTACCTTAAAAGAAGGTTCAGAAAACTTCAAATTGGAGAAAAAGTGAGTCCAGGACTTAACATTTCAATGAAACTGAATGGGAAAACCACAAGTCTGACACTTCATGAGGTTTAGGAGGAGATCCTGGTTCTTTATGGAAAGTTCAACTAAATACACTTTTTATGACAGTTTTTATTTAGGTAGGAGAGGCTTCCTTCCCACGACCAAAATTTGCTGTGCATCTCCTGGGCAGGACATTTGGATCTGCAGCCTGGAGAATTTCATTGTGCCAGAGTTTATGGCCTGAAGCACTCTTAGCCTCAGTAAAGCATTTTCAGAGCAGGTAAAAGTTTTGTCTGGTGACAACAGTTGGACTTGGGGGACTTCAGTGGTAATTATGCTACAAAACTTCCTGCTTGATTGAGTAGAAAATGGGAACAGTCCCCAGCACCAACTGCCATTAAGAGACACAGTGGTATTAGACATTTATGATACCATTTCAGTGCCTGAATCTTAAAACTAGAAGTTTTTTGTCTTTATGTATTTATCTCTTTATTTTGATTGCAGTAACAGAAAAAGATTTTTTTTAATATATAAAGAATGAACAATACTCAAAGCATTTACTTTCAACTTCCCTTGAGGAGAAAACTAGGGATCTGTAACAGCCAGACATTTGCTGAATAGCCCTTTGCAGAATTGCAATATCCAAGCTTGCCTCACTTCAGGTCAGTAAACAAGATGTATAATCAAATTAAACCGAACAGTTTCAAGATATCGCTTAAAATGTGAAGAAATATTAAATGTACCAGAAATTGATTTTGCAAACTAAACCTTTACAACTTTGAATGGAAACAGTGTTAGTTGTCTCTTGGGTTTAACTGCATTCCCCCATACGGATTTGTTTTACAAAGTTTCAGTGAAATGTTCATGAACAAAAGCACTTAGATTTACCTGAATGTCCCTGAAAGATTTTATTATGCAGCAAATTAATGCAACAATTTTTTCCCTAAATGCATATTTGACTACATTTTATGTGTAGAATATTCTTGAGTGACAATTTCTATCTAATGAGATTTTGACGAGGCAGAGAGCGAACTTTGAGACAGAGAGAAAATTTGGAGCCAAATAAATATCCAGTGAAGGTCAGCCTTGCTGTCTCTGCTGCATGATTTGAGGAAGCAGTAAAAGCATTCTGGAAAGTGAATGTGTGTGGAGAAGAGCCAGATATACAGGAACATGGAAAACTACATTATTTTTTCTTTTTGTACCTGTTTTTAACAGAAGAATAAGCAAAGTATCAAATGCTCAAGTTTCAATTCCAACTATAAAAATTTGCTTGATTTTTGAGCAAATTATTTAACAACTACTTCAGGATTTGCTACCTAGAGGGCTGAATATAATACAGCTGACGGGATCATCCATCTTCATTTGGTTCCTTCCTAAAATATAAAAGAAAAATCCCAAACAGAAGAGCCAACTTCCAACAAAACTGTTTGCCTTTTATTCATATGTTTTTTTAAAAATATCCACCCTGGCATTCTCTATCATTCCCTCTGCTTCTTGCCCTCTACAAATTCTTTTAGCATAAATTTGTATTTTGTAATCGTTAGCCCTTTACAAAGCAGCCAATACATTCAACTAGAGATAAGGTAATAACTTTCCAATGGAGTAGGAAATTACAGCAGCATCGTTAGGCTAATGAGTTTTGGCTAAAGAGTTCTTCCTTCTCAAGCAGAGCCTCAAGATGAAGCATTTTTGTTTGTACCTCAAGCACTGGTAACAGTTATTCCAGACATTGAACACACGACACTTCACCAGGTAACCAAGAATATTCTGAGACAAAACAAGGTGGTTTTGAGGTTGCTGACGTGATGTCATTCTCGTGTCCTTCGAATGTCAACCTAAAAGTTGGAACTGTGTTTTATATACTGAGGATTGCTTAAAAACACGGAGCCTCCCAACGCCCCAAGCCTTCTCAAGATGAGCCTGTGGTGGAAACATTTTCTTGCTTCAAAGCAAGTTCCAGTTGATTTGCACACTGACCATTAAACTCACCCTTCACAGAACTTCCCAGCTCTAATGGTTGCACAAAGTGCCTTTTTTTTTTTCAGATATCCTGGCCTTTTGGGATAGATGCATTCTCTGACCTTGAAAATTTGCACGAGGATCCCAGACTGGGTCACTCATCTGGGGAATGAGGAACTTCCTCCCTAAATCTCTTTCTCAGTGTCCAAGGTGATGGATTTTGACCTTTGTCTGAGGTTGTCTCATACCTTTCTTTCATAACTGCTCTATTCTCTTATCAGCCACATCGTTACGGGGGTAAGGGGGGTGAGGACAGGAGAAAGCAGCTGAACCCAGAGGCAGCAGGGTTTGGGCCACGCTGCAGGACAAAGCAATTGGCTGTTACTTTCCCAGTTTTAAATCACAAACAGATTCACAAAAGCTGTTGCTCATGGCTGCTCTGGGCTTCCAGACTGCCTTACATAGAGGAACCTCTGTAGCCCAGCAGAGCTTTGCCCTGGGAGAAACAGAACTCAAGGTTAGCACCAGAACTGTCACAATCTGTCACTTCATTTTGCATGTTGTGCCTTCAAGCAGTAAGAGAACAGAGATTACAACTACTGAGATATTCATCACCGCTCACACTTCCCTCAGGACACATCTCTGTGGCTCTGCCTCAGCACCAGTCTGAGACACTTTCCAGTCATACTTGGAGCTCTTCCACAATATTTGGTTCTATCACCAAATTTCTATCACCAATCCCCAATTTATCTTTTTGTGGAAGTTCTTCTGATCCTGCCAATAGCAAACTGAAAACGTAGCAAAAAAGAACTGGAATGTGCTCCCCTGATGTGGCAATTCCTACCCCTGACCCTGCTCCTTCCTCTGCCCCATCTCTGGCATTTCATTTGCAAGAATGACACAGTTCCAAAGTCACATCAAATACCAGAAAACTACAGACAGAAACACTGTACTTCACTATTAATAATTCACATAAAATTCACAGCCTAAAAACAATAGTTTGCATAACAGAACAACAGAACTGAGAGAATCCCCAACATTACTGCCTCTGTCCTAAGCTTGTCTTTCTCCAAACTTGAGTAGTAGTATATTAAGAAAATAAGTAAGCCAACTCATTCAATAAAAGGACTGGGTAAATTAAAGTGAAGAGATAAATTCACATTTTAATTTTGGATTTGCTTACATTTGTCTACTGGTATCCCAGCATTAAAAAGCATATTACACAAAAATCTCTAATGTCAGCATCTTCTCCCTCAAAAATTTATCCTTCTCCCTATTTGGGACAATGTTTAAAGGTTTTATTTTGTCCTGTCATCAAATAAGTTTGAGGCAGACTTCCTAAGTGAAAAAAAAAAATAGGAAAATCTGTAGGTTTTGGTTTTTGGTGGATTTTTAATTATCTATTACATATTTGGTCAGTTATCCATGTTACAGAGGTATCAATGCTGTTGTTACCCTGGGGAATTCCGTTTTCCACAGAACCAGGCTGAGTTTATAGGACACAGAAGTCAGAAAAAAAACCTCCACCTTATTATTTTTTTGTTTAATGCAGTGAGAGATCTTATTTGCCTCCCCACCTCCTCCCACGTTGCTTTTCCAGGTCAGATTTGTGCTTTATACTGCACCCATTTTGCTCAGCTCAGTACACTGAAAGTAACCAGGGTAAAAAGCAGTTTGAGCTTCTAATGAGAATCAGGGTTCAAAACAATTAATTACAAAGCCAGTACTTACAGCTCCAATTCTAGCAGTCTGTGCACTACAGTAAAACTCTAAAGCAGTTTCACCTACCCTGACACACATCCACTCACGGGACTGAAGCCAACTGGGTATGACCAGGATTAAAATAGGCTCACTCTTGGAATTTGTCTTGTCAGTCACCAGAGGGATTTTTCAGTGTCAGGCTTTCATAAGCAGAGCTTCAGAAATCCCCTTTGTAGCTTATTTTATTTACAAAGACGTTTCAAAGTCTGTCAGAGAACAGGAAGGTTTTTTCCCAACGGATGAATTTTCAGAGATAACAAGCTGAGGAAGAAGGGCACAGTTTGGTTTTGGACTGCAAACAGATGTTTGCTTATAAATATTTTTACTGTTACACAAACTCAACGTGTATTTTAGAGATGAGGACCTGCTCCTGTGTGATTCCCACTGATAGTCATCTATGGCCCTGATCCTGCTTATTAAAAGTTAGTAGGAATTTTATCATCTACTTCCATGGAAGAGGTCTGAGGAGTGCCAGCATTGTTAGGAATACACACAGCACATTAGCTACAGCTGGGGAAAGAAGAGAACTTACTCTCTTCCACAATGAGTTACATAATTTTATAACTTAGAACAACTTTATCACTCTTAAGACATTTGTATAGCACCAATCACCAAGAGCATTGTCACTAAGGCACTGGACTGGTACTCAGCTGTCACGGGCTCTGCCTCCAGGTCTGGGGTCAATCTCCTGTGTTTATGTCTTTTGTTTTTACTGGCACGTAATTTTTGACACTGGAAAATAAGATAAGTAACACAAAACATCCTCCATCATTTACAGGAACAACACACCACAACAAATTACAAGGTGCTCAGGTTCTGAAGCCATGAACATTAATATTTCTGTGCATAGATTTACTGGCAGAAGGAAATTATCCTGCAGGTATTAATTCCATGCAGCACAGTGGAGCAGTGTTAGCTTCCCTTCCTCTGAAGTTAGGACACACCCTCAGTCAAATCCTGCCCTCGATGCCACGAATCAAATTAGTTTTTAGATAAATGAAGAAAAACCCTCAGGACTCCTGCCTGTGACAGCTGATCCAGGATGCCTTCCTAGGCTTTTGCATCAAAGTCTGCTCTTATCAATTTGCAGACCTCCAATTTCAGCCTCTGAGAGCAGTTTTTGATGCTTTCAGAGGTAGCTGAATCCTTTTTTAGTCTGTAGTGGATTTATCTCTCCACATTATTAAAAAAGAAAAAAAATCTTTATGAGTTATCCCTACTCTGCTGCACCACACTGAATGTGTGCTCTGATGCACGAATTACTAAAAGTTCTTGGGTTGAAATAAGTTACTGCAAATGCACAGTAGCTGATTTTGAAACCACAACATCTCTACAATTTATTATTATTTTTACAAAATACCCAAAGTGATCAGACCATATTGTAGGTTACTGGCTTGCCGAAGGTTGTTTTAAAATCAAAACCATTTCTGAGTTACAGAAGTGCCAAAAACAATCTCGAACCAGGTTTGTTTGTTGCTTTTTTGTTGTTTTCTTTTTAAACCAACCCCCATCCAACAAAACAGTTGTATAACTTAAAACAGAAACAAGAGTTTGTGTTGGAAACTGTTTAAAAACCAACCCACCAAATCACGCTTGAGCAGAAGCCTCGTATGGCAAAGATTCAGCTTAGGGCAGTTTAGTGCCAAGGTAAGACCCTCCATAGGTTCACAATGGAAATACTGACACAACCTCAACTACAGTGATGCAAATGTGCCCTAAAAACACTGTATTTGCTTTTATTAATAAAAGTGGTAGTGTTTACATTTGCAGGTATCTTACACTTCAGCATCACGATGAATACTGAGTAGAACGAGTTAAGTTTTGGCTGTAAGGTCAGAAGTTTCCAAACAGATGAATGAGACAGAAGTGACAGTCCTCAATCATGAAAACAGGAAGTTCAAATAAATAAATAAAACAAAACTAAGAAATATGGGTAAGCATTAGGTTGGAATGGTTCAATTAACTGCAAATTATGGCCACTAAATTAGAGACAGAAGAAAACACAGTTACTTATTAAATAGCAAGCATTAAAGCTTTATGGTTTTGTATTAAAAAAAAAAAAAAAGAAAAAAAAAGAAAAAGAAAGCTGTTAAAAATAAGACTTGCATTTACCAGGCCACCAAACTGCATGAACTAATAGAGAGACTAACAAAGGCAATACTGAGACATTAAGACACACACACGCTCCGTACTTGTGCAACTCAACCATATTCAAAACAATTGCCTTTTTCCTCACATAAGAAAAAAAAAAAGCATCCCCTAAACATATCTGTTCATATAAAGCTTTAGGTTTCTTAAACTTTTGCTGTCTTATATAGCTCATTGTTATTATGTGTCCTCCTCACCAGAGGAAGAAGCTTATTTTGTTAATTTCTTTAATGGAGGTGCTTTGTTTCTCTCAGACAAGAGATTACATTCCTCACACCACAACAGGTTTTCTCCATTTATAAATTTGGTGTTTACACCAACTCCTCCTAGGCTTAAAAAGATAAGGGTTGGCACTAAAATAAAGATTTTGGCTCCTGTAACTAAAATTAAGGCTCACAATGAATTTCCTTTCCACTACGTGTGTCCCATTTTTACCTAGTGGAAACGCCAGCCCTTCACCTACAGGCACTGGATACATTCGGAATTGGAGGGGCCTATTTTCAGCCACGTTTTCTCCTACAGTTCTACGAAGTTCAGGTGGCAACTGTCTAAACCTGTGAACAGGAAAGATGGTTCTTGAAAGGCGAGTAACAACCGCAGCTAACATTTTTCGACTTTTCAGTCTTCTGGAAGTAATTCTGAATTGAGATGGGACAGAACTCCCTCACATCCCTGCTCTCCAGTGAAAATGGACTGTGTGATTCATTTTAAGACTTTAGCCACAAAAGCAAATGAAAATCACAATTCTGAACAGTTGCAGTTCTTAGTATTGAAAAGGCATTCGATACCTGAAGCAAATCTAGCTGCACAGACATCACTGACCACACCCTGGCTTGAATTTAAACTGGATCTCTTCCCAAAAAAAGAAAGCCAATACGGTCTCTTGGGTGGAGGGAAGCTAGTGTGAAAGGCAAAGAGGCAAGAATTTTGGTGTTTGTTTTTGTTTCTTTTCCTTTTAAAGTCACTGCAGTTAAGATCCAGATCAGTTTAGGGGTGTAAATGAAGGGGGAACAGGGGTGTTTGAGTAATATAGGCTAACACTGTTCTAGATGTGTTATTACAGCTGTAATTTCTGACTCTGTACAAATTGTACACGTAGGTTTAGACACATGAAAAAGTAACACACTCACAGAGACATAAAACACCTAGGTATAAAATATAAAGCAGTGTAGTAGTTACTAAAATTACATGCTCTCTTATTGCTACAGTGATTTTTGCTCTTTTTTCTTTTTACTGTACCACATGTTGTTCTAAGCATATAATTTGCATAAATTATTCAAGTTTAAGAAAAAATCCACACATCTTCACTTTTAAGCTACTTATATAGTTAATATAAAACAAAAAAGGTTCTAAAGTATCTCTTTATTAAAAGAGAAATAAAAATGTCATTTGAAACTGGAATTCAGTGGCCAAATCCAAGGGCAGTGCACACCTTGTCATTCCGGTAGTCGTTGCCCACGCAGCGCAAGCCGAGGTTGGTGGGTATTTGGCCCAGTCTAGAGATGGTCACCAGACCTGCATGATGCCCTACGTGTCTGTTATTGTTCTGGTTTGTTTTTTATTTTTTTTTTTTGTCTTTAGCAAAAAAAAAAGGACTATGAATGACCAAAGACTAACATTTATAATTTGTAGCAAAATTTGGTTTTATGTAGAAACAAGCCATGTTTTGCATTTGGATAGAGATTTAAATGAATTAAAGCTAAAAATTAAAAAGCACGATGCTGCAACATCCGGTCACTTGTTGAAGACCTCACTTTTAAAGTGGTTAAGTTTGCACAATTTGTACTTTTTTCTTTTTTTTTTCTTTTTTTCCTTTTTTTTTTTTACTAAACAGTATTTTTCCTTCTTTTATAAACCAGAAAAACTAAACTACAGATAAATTTTCCCTACCTTGAGCTAATGCTGCAGATAGGGTTGACAAAGCTGTACAGCGCAATCAAACATACTTACATCTTAGCTCATTGTACAGGTACAGCCATAATCAAGGCACAAAGATCTTCTACAAGTTATTTTCAATAAAGTTGTACAAAATAATACATTTTACAGTCTGTACAAGAATAATAATCCAGCAGTAAAATAAAAAATGAGGGAAGGGAAGAAGAAAAAGAAGGGAAAGACTGTGAGGACTACAGTCCAGATAATGATTTTTAGAGCAGACGGGATCATCAGTGGACAAACTGAAAACAGTGTGTGGTTAACTCTTTCTGCAATCACAGGCCATACGCAGTTCAATTCATAAATGTCCATGGTTGTCTTTAGACCACCAAGACTGGTTTTAAAAATACCCTTCTGAAAGGTAGCAGTTGGTTTTTGCACTGTCTAGGTCTGTTGGAGAATTGTCAGTATTTCCGCCCAAAGCCACATTACTGTCAGAGAACCAAACTCAAGGGTCTGTCTTCAAACTTGGTCTGTGACTTGGCACCTTCGTTACTCGGATGCAGTGAGTGATACAAAGTGGAGATCACGGGTTATAGGATTATGCCCACAGCAGTGCTAAATTACCTAAAGTTTTCTCTCCCCCAATTTTTGTTTCAACGTTTTAATTTTTTCATCCCCAATTCTTTCAGGTGCTCCACATTCAGGGCTTTTAATTAATTAGCTTTTATTTCTCCTTTTTTTTTGTTGTTGTTTTGGTTTGTTTTTTTTTTTTTTCCTCTCTTTTTTGTTAATAACAGTGTTAGGGAATCCTCATGGAAATGGCCTTTTAAGTGTTAGGGGCCATCTCAAACTGTCCGAGGGGTACAGAAGCAAGCTTAGAAGTGCTGCTATTGTCCAGCAAGGAGAAAAAAGTTGAGGGGTGCAAATCAATGGGAGATTCAAACAGTTCTCTTCCACCCTACGTGGGCAAGGGTGGTTTTTTTCTTTTTTTTAATAAGGAATAAGGAGTCCAAAACACAGAAAAAAGTGCTCTCCATCACAACAACTCGTATTGGCGAAGGTGCATGCGCTGAATAATGTCCCGACAGTCATTGAAAACCCTCCGGATGTTCTCTGTGTCCACGGCACACGTGAAGTGAGGGTAGCAGTAGTGCCTTCCATCTCCACTTGCTGTGCTGATTCTCTGTGCAAAGCAAGACAGAGACACTGGGTTAAAACAAAACCCACTGGGGAACCCCCACCCCGTCCCCAAAGCTGCGTGGAGGTGAGATGTGCATGTGTGAGCTGTGTCTTCAAAAAGTGCAACTGAGGGGCAAAATGCCCGTGAGTTTTCACTCTCTCACCTGAAACAGGAAATTTAAAATGATGAGAATTACACGGTGAGATGGTCACTGCAAGCTGGGGAATTTCAGAGAGGAATGAGGACGCAGGAAAATGCCATTATTTATATGCAGCTTTGGTGGATTTAGCAACACAACTCCTAGTCTGTTTGGCCGTGAAAAAAGCAGGATTTTGCCTCCCCGTACAAAGCTTTTATCCCTGCTTTACACTTACAGAAAGCCTCCCTCAACTTTTAATTTTGCTCCATTTTATAATGAGTCCACAATTTGATTGCCAGGCTCACCATTACATGTAATTGTAAGAATATTAAAAAAAAAATCTATGTCCATTATAGCTTCAGCTGACCAGTAATGGGAAAGATAATACGGAAAGAACATTATGACAAATGAGGCATCTTTTGATTAGTCTCTATCTTTAGAAATAATACATGGAATAAAAATCTGGCTCCATTAATAACAGCAGAACTTCACTCATCATTCTATTTGGGGTTTCTTAATTCTCACCAATTCTTTCGCCATTTAATTATGTACAAACAAATATCCAAATAGCAGCTTTGAAATAGCAGTAAAGCTCATAAATATAACAGTGGTTGATGCAATGTGGATGTTAAATATAAACAACAAAAGAAGTGACAACGTTTTGCAGTAGCAGAAGGTGAGCAAGAGCTTGGGTTTGAGAAGAATCACGTAAGAAATAGCCAAAGAAAATAAATACTTACAAGAAACTCGTCTCTAATAAAATACTTGGCCCTTGTAACTCTGGGATCCTCACCAGGCTCTGGTGTTGCTGATTAATAATAAAATAAGTATCTTATTAAAACAGATGTTTTCTGGTAATAACACCTAAAAATCTTAACTTGTTCTGTTTTCTGCTCACAAATGACAGAAATACACTTGGCAAAACTGACTGTGAGACAAGACAAACCATACCATCATTCAGGAGAACCAAGGAATATTACAGTGGTCACACTACCAGGCAGGTAAAAGAAATGACCACAGGCAGAATTAGCAGGAGTCCTGAGGACACATTTGTGACAAAGTGTCAGACTGTAGTCTTCACCAAAGTAAGAGGATTTTGTCATGATGAAATTCTTAATATATTCAATATTTAAGTGGCAGGAATATCATTATTAATACCTAAAATTTAACATTATAATTTGGCTGAAAAACAATAAATATTACATCTACTTAAGAGTTTTTAAGTCCTAGCTGAAGCTACTAAAACCATCACGAATGTGATTAACAAGGAAATGATAAACTGCAAACACCACTTAGAAATCTTACCATCATCTGGTGTAGTGTAGCGAGCAAATTCTGGAAAGTAGTCTTCAATTTTAGATTTCCCTGCCAAAACTTTCTCTGCTAGCAAATCTTGTTTATTCAGGAAAAGGATTACTGAAATGGTCCGTAGCCACCTGTGGAAAATGGAAAGCAAACACTGTGAGAAGGCACA
Source organism: Melanocharis versteri (assembly GCA_013397845.1). Taxonomy (NCBI): domain Eukaryota; kingdom Metazoa; phylum Chordata; class Aves; order Passeriformes; family Melanocharitidae; genus Melanocharis; species Melanocharis versteri. The sequence goes on along the minus strand of VZTG01004374.1, from coordinate 176,023 downwards.
GCCTGGATCATAACTTAAAATAAAGTAAGTCACACAAACGGTCTGGAGGTGAGATCATACAACACACTGGAATGATTTGGAAAGGTTTCTTTTATACCTGAATCCCGAGGGTGAAATTCCAGGTGTGCATGCCCTGAGGCTGTTTGGGTGCTCCTCACTTCGTGCTGCTAATCCAAACCCATCCCAGGGGAGCACTTCCACCTCCCAGAGCACTGCTCCATCACTGCTTTAATTACTTCAGCCTCCATATGGCAACCACCAATTAGCAGCTCTGCAGAGCTCTTTTCAATGAGCTGAGTGCAACAAACATTGAAGGTGGGAGGCTGTGACCAAAGAACCAGCCCAGACTGTGCTGGGAGATGTGAGTAACAGAGCCCCCAGGGCTGCTAACCCTGCTGGGCAGCCGAGCACCACACAGCTCCTCACTCACCTTCCTCCTCAGCGGATGGAGGAGGAAGAAAGGAAGAACGAAAGCAAAAAAATCTGGTGGTCAAGATAAAGTACAAATAATGATTGTTTAATTAGTGAGGGATAAGTAGAAGTGAGGAGAAGACAAAGCAAGTGATGCAAAGGCAATCACTCACCACCTCCCGTGGGCAGACCAACACCCAGCAAGCTGGGTAACCTCCCAAAATCCCCTCTTTTCCCCCTTACAGCAGAGCATGACCTTACATGGCACAGAACACACCTCTGGTCAGTCTGGGTCTGCCCACCTGTGTCCCCTCCCCACACCCCCGAGGAGTCACTGCAGGGGCAGAGTGAGGAACAGAGAGGGCCCTGATGCTCTGCACACACTGCTCAGCAGCTTTAGTGTGTTATCAGCATTGTTTTGGGCAAAACCTAAACCATGGCACTCTATGAGCTGTTATGGAGAAGATGAACTTTGTCCTGGCCAGGCCCATCCAGGAGTGGTGACTGCAGTGAGACAGGACCAGTAACCTCAGGGATCAGAGCCATTCACAGACCTGTTGTTCCAGATACTCTTGAAGAGGTTTAGTGCTTCCTGCAGCCGATTGGTCTGATTGTCCTCTCGTATCACCATGTTGTAGCTACTGCTCGCCACCACAAATATGATAGCAGTCACATCTAAACCAAGAAACACCCTTTAGTTAATGCCATACTTCAGGAGAAATATCCAGGAGTCATGAAGTTCAATAAGAAGCTGCCAGAGTTTCAGCTCCATGCAGAGAACAGGCTGGGATGGTGTTGCTGACAGCTTTTTAAGTACCAGGAGTCAAAAAAGAAAGTGAAGAAACAATGAAGGACAGGCAAGGCAGGTCCCAGAACAGAAGCTGACAAAATGACAGAAAATGTAGGAAGGAAGGGAACTGAAGCAAGAGAGAGAAACTGAAGAAAGCCAAGAGGAGAATTTAAAGAAGATTTAAAATGTGTAAAGAAAACTGGAAACAACTGGGAGCTCTCAGGAAAGGACAGGGAGGCCCTTGGGGGAAAACCTCAGGACAAACAGCGCTTTTGATCTGTGTGAAGAGTAGTAATAACAACAGCAGAGTGCAGTGAATTCATGGTTAATTGCTCTGGTTCCCCAGTGGTCTGTAGTGTGTTTTACTGCTCAGAGCCCCATCTCTTCCCTGGGAGGCACTCCCAGGATCTGGATCCCTGTGTCCCTGTGCTGCTCCAGTCCCTCACACTGACTTCCAGGCTCATCTACCTCAGGCACCAGCAGCAGAAGAGATGAGTCAGACCATGAGGTAACAGGAAGAGGAAGGAGCAGAGGTAAAACCCAAACAAATCTGTTATTAATAGCACAGGAGAAAATACTGCACAGTCCTTCCACACACATACACAGCGTCCAGGTGATTCTGTGACAGGAACTGTAGCAATGTACCACAAATGCCAAGTTGCATTCTGCTTTATTTATTCTCTAGGATCTCACTGAAACTTTTCTACAAAAAGGTGGACTTTTTTGTGTAACTTCATCAGTATTTTGTCCAAACAACAAGGAAGAGAAAATATTTTCACCAAGTCTAGGTTTAAGAAAACCTGTGCGGAGAAAGGTTTCACATCTAAACAGACACAGAGCAAAACAAAGAGCTGCAGTGAAGGTACCTGTCACACTTCAGGATAGACACAAAACTGCCTAATTTCAGTCTTGAATTTAGGAATTAAACCTGACCTAAACTCATGGGGACACTGGTGTTAAGAGACTCCAGCTGTCACCAGATGTGACACCACATCTAACCAGACAGATGCTCCCTACATCCTCATTCTGCATTACTGGGTCAGTGCTGATTCAGAAAGAAGCACCATGACAGAGCAAAGTGGCTGCAATTATACACAAAAATATTATATTCTGATTTTATGCATATAATAATTATCCTGCATTTTTTATTTTGCACAGGCACATACATGTGTAAACCTGCACGTGGAACACAGAACATGGATTGGAATTTACATTCTCACAGCTGGCAAATAATGCACAAAGCCACCTTCAAAATGACCTAATTAAATGAAGAAAGGGAAGCCAAAAAAATGTCCAAGCTGAAGTTATCAAACTCAAATTCCTCTCCACCTGCATTCTCCCTGAAGATGTTCTATGTAGTTAGAGGAGTTCACATAGCAAGAAGAACTCCATCCTGTATTACTGTTAGATAACTCCTTACTGAGCTACATGGAAAGATGATGGATTTCACACAGCTGAGAAAATGAAGATTAGGCACTACAATTCTGCAGAGAACTATTTTATAAAGCCAACAGAAATTCTAATCCTACCATTAAAACACTGGATCCATTTTCGGCGTTCATCTCGTTGCCCTCCGACATCAAACATACTGAGAAAAAAACATAAATCCAGTCAGTCAACATCATTTTGTGTTTAGTTTTTTGTTTGTGTCTGCATGCAAACAGAAAAGGTAAGAAATTTCAGGATTTCTGTGTCACAGAAGCTAAAGGGAACCTTGGATTACAAGAACCTGAACAGGTTAACAGTCCATGAACACATGCATGCAAAGAAAATAGATTTAAAATATGTTGTTCTTCATGATTTAAAATAAAGCAGAAATTGCACACCAATTTGCATTTCATTTCCAAGCCAGACTACTAAATTAAAAAATCATAAAATACTTCCTTTCTATTAAACAGTGATACTTGGGAAATACAGTAGGCTCAATGAATATATGGTAGGCTCTCCTCCCAGTTTACCCTGGTAGTTGCCTGTGTTGTATTAAAAAATGTAAAAACATAGAAAAAGGAAAAAAATTATACTTACTGAAAATTTACTTTATCCACCTGAAACTTGGTTTCAAAAATTCCTGATGTCAAAACTCTGCATCTGAGAAGATCCTAAAGCATAAAGAGAAATTCATTGATTCAACACAGATACTTGGTGAGTTTTCATATATCCAGCAATGGAAATAAACCCCTTTTATTCCATGCTGTACCACAACACCAGGGAACAGCACTGGACTGTTCAGTGTCACAGAGGCACAATGGAAATATTGTAAGTGATGGAACCTTGTAAGTCATTTACGTGTATAAACATTATACAAAGATCAAAGCCATTTTTACTGGAATACTGAATATGTACAGTGCACGGCAATACCTGAAATGGCAATTAGAAAATGAATGAATTGCCCCCAAAGATGAAGGGGGCAGATAAATTGTGTGATTTCCTACCAAAGCTCCACGTACCTGGTCAGACGGGGTGTACTCGTTCTGCTTGACTATGTCAATCTTGTCTAGAAAACTGGGGAGAGGAAAGAAAAAAAAGAGAAACTTGTCACTCTCAAATCAGACAATATTTCTGGTGCTTCAGTAACCGACAGTTCCCAGGTAAGTTTTGGTGTATTTTAATGCTCTCAGGCTCACAAAATGATGAAAAATCACACACTGAAATGGCTCAGTTTGGGTTCTCGTCCTCAGGACGAGCGTTCCCAGCAGCAGCCGGCAGAGGGCTGAGATCAGTTTAATTAATCCATCTGGGAATCTCATTCCAGCCCCTCCCGCCGGCTCCCTCCACCACAAACACACCAGGAGTTTAATTTAGGTCGTTTATTCATACGGATCCCACGATACAACCTGCTACTATTAACGGTAAAGCAATGACTCAAGCAAATTGCCCACATGTACTTGCCCTGAAAGCAAAAGGAGTATTTTTAAATAACTTATCAACTCTAAGGTTCTTTAAATAAATGAAAGCCCTAAACCAATTTCAGTACAAGTTCAGTTAAGTGAGAGAGGGGACACTGATTCTTCTGTCAGCTGCTGTATCAGTGTTAAGTTACTTTCTGGAGCAGCAGCAATAAATGGCTAAATGGGTAGTAAGAGATATATTTCATTCAAATTCATTAGGTACTACCTACAGATGTTACTCTGGAGTATTTATTTATTTTTATCAATTAACTACAACCCCATAATTATCTTTCACTTCAACTCAAAGAGCAAAAATCTCAAGGAGTTAGTTAATTCTGTTTTATTGTGGTGGCAAACCAGCAGCTCTGGTTGCAGATTTTCTGGTGTTTGCCCCAGCCCCACTGCCCAACACCAGGTCCTCGGCCAGGTGCCCCCTGCTCAGCCTCTTCCACTTCAGCAGAGCCTTCACCCCTAACATTAATGATTAATCAGCCTTTAAACCAATAGGCTGCAAGCTCCCTTTGAAATTCCTCTGCATGAATTGTTTTCTCTCTGAAGCAGAAATCACAAAGGCAAGGCGAGTTTTCCCTGGCTCCTTTAATGTGCACTAACAACAGTCACAGTTTAAAGGGGGGAAAAGGGAGCCTGTCCCAGATTCACAAATCAAAAACCCAACCCCAAGTAAAGCCACCACACGACTCAGCCCCAGTTTCAGCCCTTCCTAAAACACCTAATGAGGAGCAGGGAAACAGGGAAAAATAATCCTGTATTTTGACAACGGCTTCAGTGCAATGCCCTTTTCACCAGCAACTAGATGATCTTGCTTCAGAGACACATGAAAATTAATTTTTGTTTAGATTCTGAACTACAGAATTTTAAACACATTAAAATGTATCTTAAGCTAACACGCTACAAAAACACGTGAGACAAAGTGCAAAGATCAATTTCCATCATGGAACGTGACATGGCCACGGACACACAAGGATAAAGTGGTGACAAACTGTGCTCTGCAATTTGCAAGCTGGATTTTTTCCTCATATCTTCCAGGCTGTTAAATCTTTTTTTTTTTTTTTTTTTTTTAAAACANTTTTTTTTTTTTTTAAATCCAAAGGGAAGAAATAAAACCCTCTGTTCAGTACACAGAGGATGTTAAATACGTACAACAGCCGTGAGTTCCAAGTAGCACAAGTGTTTCCACCCCATCCTCTCCCCTCAGAGCCCAGTTTCAGAATCATGTGGCAATTTCACAAGTTGGAGGATGCTTGAAAAATGTTCCAAACAGAACATGTTCATCAAGATATAAAGGTGATTACTGCAATCACCCAGCCTTTCTGTATGAATTTATCCAAGCAGAACATTTTATGCTGGGTTCCACAAGAGGTGGGGTTTTGGTTCTGTTTTGTGGTTGTTTCCTTTTTTTTTTTTCGTTTGTTTTATTTTTAAACACTCTGCTAATCAGCTTAATGGATTTTGGAAACCGAAAATTAGAAAATAACAACAAGATATTGCTAAAACCTGGAACTGAAAGTACAAACCTCTTACTGTTGTTTATGCAGACTATTTTTAGGCCTATGATTTCCTTGAAAAACATCAGCCACATAGGAGCAGCAGTACTGTACTTGAGATGAATTCCAACAGCAATGCTCGTGCCAGGTAAAACAAGTTCGAATGGAATAAACATTTCTTCTTCCCCCCAAAACAAGCTCCAACACTCAGCAACATCTGATACTCCAAACAATGCTCCCTGGAGAAGGAAGTCTTTCACTGTGTGACGGTCACCAGAAAACCCCTCCTGCTTCCAGGGGCATTTAGGGAAAACGGAGCACAGCACTATGTTAGATGAACATTTCCCCCTGTGCCTGTGCCTTTTGTAAGTCTGCTCCAGCAGCTTTAGAAAGGGCTGAAGGCATTAAAAACCAGTTTGATTTTTTGCTCAAATGTAAAGAAAGGGGATTGTTCTTTCGGTTGGTCAATGTAAAAATAAATGTAAGTAGAAAAGGGGAGCAGAAATTTGATCCGCTCTGATACGTCTAAAATAAGGAGCAACAGCAGGAGCATGAGAGTTCAGCAAAGATCAATACACTGTGCTCAGAGACTTCTCAGCCAATGTTAGTCAAGACCGAACAATTTATCCAGTAAATTAAACTAATCATTCAGTCAGATGAGAACAAAGCCCGACTCAAAATAAACACAAATTCACCATCATTAATTTCTATTTTTAATTCTTGCTATGCTCTACCCAAAACACAAGTGAGGCCACTTGAGTACTACTTTGTGTGCCGAATTCACTGCTGTGAGAGATTGTTCTAAGCCTACTGGAGACGTGCCCACCATCTACTGTGTCAGCAGTGAACTTACAGGGAGAAATAGAAGTGACCTTGGTGAAATAATTCACATAAAACTGTCAAACCACAAAACCAAATTTTATACTCCGAGCAAGCCTTGAACCAAGTTACAAAGTCAGTTTTTTTCTTCCGTAAAATCTTCCCAGAGATTATATGGAAAAGCTATTTTCCAGAAAGCAAATAATTCATTCAGCACTGCTGCCAATTCTCACTTCAGGCTACATTCTGGACATGACTAAATAACAGGATCAGCTACTGCTCTGCAAAATTCTGTCACGTAGTAAGAGGCTCTTTTGCCTGTGTTATAAAACATTGATACTGCTCTGACACACGCTTACAAAAAAAGCCTCAAAAGACTTCAGGTTATTTGTAGTCAGCAACACTGAGAGGAAGCATCTCTAGGACAGCAACAGTTTTGTCTCTGAGATATTAAAATGAAAGGTATTAGCAAAAAAATAAAACAATCTGAAAGAAAAAAATATCCTGCATTTTTGTGTCCCTTTTTTTTAGCTTAGGGAAGGAAAACCACATGTGAAGTGTTTCAAGCAGATCTTTGTGACAAATAAAGTGTCTTTAATTTTAAGGGTGCACTCAGGAGGCAGATTCACAGAGAGAGGGTCACAGAGCCTTCCCTTAGCTCCAGCAGGTCTAAGTAATTAACCCATACATTTATCCCCAATTCTTTCTGAATTTTAACTAAAACCTATTATCATCAAAACCATGTCCCAATTTTCAGATGAAGATGTATGCCTGAGTTATTCCAGAGTTCTTCCATCCAGAGAGAGCTGCTTTATCCCTGGATGGGGGGAATTTCCTGAATGAACAGGGCTGCCCGACAGAGAGCTGCAGCTTGCTTTCCCTGCTGGAAAGGTGTGCAACACACGAAACCTCCCACCCCAGAACCAGCACAGCTTCACTGCCTGGGGCAGCACGGGAGGGGGGGAACTCAGGCTGCCTTTCCTCGAGCATTTCCTGACAGCCTTCTCAATAAACACTAACCGAAATGTTACTCTCTGTGATCTGACGAAATGGTTGGCAGACAAGAATTTTTTTTCTTTCTTGCTTAGTGAAGAAGAGCTTTTGTTTTCAGCCCAGAACAACACTGGAAAGGTGTCTTCAAACTGACAACACACCTATATTTGAAGAGCTTTTATTTCCAGCAGGTTTTTTTTCTGGTCAAGTCATAACTTGAATTTGCATATAAAATGTCTCTCTTAAAAGACAGGCGGAGATTTCATCTTCAGTGTCAGCAAGATACTCCATGAAACCAAGACTTCAATTCCAACTAAAGACAACACTTGTTTATAACTTATAACCCTCAACATTAGCACTGGAACTCTGTATTTGTGAAGTTCTTTGCCTCTGAAAGCCTTGAGATATTTTACAGACAGTAAATCAGACTTCCAGCTCCTGCCTGCCTTCATTCAGGCTGCATTTCCTGCCTCGACAATCGCACCTCAAAATGCACACTTGGCATTAATCCTATTTTAAAGGCAGGCACACTGAGTAGTTAATTGCCCCAAGTCCCTTGAGTCAGTGGAAATGATTTTTCATTTCCACTGAGTCATGTGTTTCTACCAATATATTACTAAGAACCCACCAGAATATTACTAAGAATTATCAAGATTTTACTAAGAACTACACTGGCATTTCCCCTGATCACCTCTAAAATAGTCTTTCCAATTCAGGTTTCTATGACCAGAAAGAAATCAGTATTTTTGTACTGATCACCCTAAAGACCAAACTGTGCAAATGCCCAGCAGATTTTTATTTATCTACACCCTATCAGAACTACAAAGTACTACTCAAAGTAGTTTTAAGCTGAAATTTAACTCAACATTAACCATGTTTATTGCAAACAAGAGTGCATTCTTTATTTTTCAGAACAGACCATGCCTTACTTCTGCTTTCCTGCCTTTTTAGTCCCTGCCATAATCCTTTATGTTACTCGGCAAAGCTTTCTAAAAGCTCTGCAGTTAACTATTTGACAAATTCTTTCTTCAGCTATGCTGTCTATGCTGAGCCAGAGACACAGGATGAGCACAAAGATATAAAACTCTCTTTTAAAAGGGTATTTGTGTGTGAACGAATTGACTCTCCCTCAACTCTGTCCCTTTCTGCTGCTCAAAGCAAGCAGTAGTGGGGAGAGGGGGGGAATCCTATTTCTTAAACTGGTAATAAAGATTTCAGCTCATTTATTTTGCAAGAGGAGCAGAACAGCAGGCAAAGCTACAGGAATGATGCAAATAAAACAAGCAAACGTTCAATCTGCTGGTATTTATGGTGTCCTGCAAACATGGACAGCATGTGAAACCAAACTTGTCAGGTTTTTCCTCAAATATAAGTTAAAAATCAAAGTTGGGACATCAGCAGATTTTCACTGTTTTTTACAGATATACTGATATTTTCTATTATTTGCAAAGGGGGAGCTTTTACTGCTGAGGTGGTTGTTGAAAATGTGCCACAAATGTTACTGGACAATTAAAAATGCTCAGAAAGGCACAGCTATTTTTTCTGCTTAAACAAAATTAGGTAAGCAGAGAGAAAACAAACTCCAAAACACTTGTAATCACTTTAACAACTTTACTATTAGGAAAGAGGAAAAATCTTTATAGAGATAGGCACATAGGGACAGTACTGCACCAAGTATTATTGGTATAATTAGGAGAGCACTACATTGCATCTAAAACCATCTCATATACGATGATCCTGTAACAACATTCTCCATGTCAGTCCTCAGACATAAGGATCCCATTGAAAACCAGATTTATACTGGAAATGAACCTCGAAATGCAGCGTAAGACGTGAACAGAAGGAAACCAAAAGCCGACTCTCCAGAAAACTCTCCCAAGAAGCTGCAAACACTTTCTGATTTCCAGTTTCAAGTCAAAGGCTTATTATGATTTACTTATCAGTAAGTCACACAGATAGGTTTACAAATAGTCTAAAGCTCAGAATTCAGTTATAGATGGTATCAATGCGTCCATATCCCAGAAAAGTGATTTTGAGAGCGGCCCCAGCTGTAATTCCAGAAGAACCTCGAGCATTCCAGCCACTTGGAGGCGGAGGGGCACCATGGGTCTAATTTTGAAGCAAATAATGAGAAAGCTGAAAAGTATGACTCCATATATTTGGAATCATCTTGTGGTAATCAAGGTTACAGTTCCTTATATGGCGTGGAGAACATGAAGCACACACAAAAAATAGAATATTAAAACCGTGGGGTACAAAGAACTGCAACTATCAGCAAAAGCCAGGATGTGCCAGCAAAGCCCCCTTTACTTTTGTGTCTCCATGAAGTTCAAACCTTGCCCTAAAAACGAGGCTGGTTACGCAGCCAGCTTCCCAAACTGCCTAATTAAAGCAGCGTAATCCGCCGGGAGGCATGAATGAATTTCAGACAAACCCAGCAGAAGGCAAACCAGCCCTTCAAAAACCGCCGGCGCCCGAAAAGGGAAATGGGGAAAAGGTAGGAGAAAGAGAAAAATCTATTTAAAGAGGTTGTAGTCGTCTCTTTTTTTTTTTCGTCCCCCCTCTCTCTGCCTGTCTAAAGTTAGTCTGGCTTAGAGGATGCACTAACTTTCCCAATCAGTTTTACATTACAGCACAAGTCCAGAAATAGCTCCCAGCCGCCTTGGCCTCTAGCACGGTTGCCATGACAATGGAACCACAGGGCTATAAATAGCTCATCAGCACCAAATCTTGTGAGACACATCTGGAATGGGGCCAGCCCAGCCCTGGCCTGACAAATAAAAATAGGCACAGGCAGTTTCAAAGGCTGGAAAGGTACAATGTGGCTCGGGCTGTGCAGAGCAGGGCAGGGAAACGGGTTTGATTGCTTGTTAGCACGAGATTTATTTGATAGGAGATTGGGAGAGGTATAAAAGTCACTTCATTGCATACTAAACAGCCAGCCTTTCTCTAAGGTCTATTTTTCTTTCTTTCCCCCACCCGTCTGCAGCACAACCACCCTGCTTTTGAAACTGTAACAATGCAGCCTTTTGCCCAGGAGACCATTAAAATAAGGAAAAACAGAAGGAAAGAAAAGAGATCTTCAAATCTTCCCCCCCCCGCCCCGCCACAACTATTTCTGTACGTTTTTGGCTCAAGTGCATTAAGTGCTCCTGCGGGTCTGACAGGCATCCTGGCCAGGATCCTGCCCGGGCTGGAGCGCTTTGCTCCAGCTAAAATCGGTCTCAGGCTGCTCCGCGCCTCCAGGAGCCTGGAGCGGGACGTGGTTCCCAAATCCTTGTGCCAGGGCTGCTCTCAGCATCACCATCCCTTCGGACCCCGGGCAGGGGACAGGACCAGAGCCACAGCACATCCCATCCCACCGACAGCTCCGTGCCACCCAACCGCCTCTGGAGCAAGCATTTTCCTCCACTTAGTGGGTGAGAAAATGTTGTATTTTTAGCACAGACTTGATCAACCCATTCAATTACATCCAAATTATCTGTGTGGGAACAGAATGTTATGTCAAAAATGTTATTCAGTGTATTTGTCAATATTACCCAACAGAAGCCATTTGTATAATCAGGAGATTCAATATTTTCTCCAGCATAGGAAAGCAGCAGCTCAGGAACCAGACTGAAGTTGTGAGACTTTGTTATTCCACAGACACTGGAAATAGTAAGTCAGCGTGATATAATGCAGAGAACACCACTCCCAAAATATAAAATCCTAGTTGCTCTATCAAAAACCAATAGAGACTACAGATGGTGATCAAGAAACTGCAACTATAATAAGCATTTCCCCACAGTAAAATATCTTCCGTCTGCCAAAAAGGCACCGTGCACGCGCTCCACGCAAACTGCACCATCAGCCCACAGGATTCCTTTAGGTCCCTACATGGATATTTTCATTGCTAAAAATTGTAGAGTTACTTCCACCCAGGCTTCGAGCTGTATGTAAACTTCCCTCCCCTCCCCGCTGCCTCTCACCACATCCAGTTTGCTCCCCTGCCATCTGAACCGTGTACGCCTCAGGAACAGCAGCTTGCACAGAAGGATTTTGGATAATGTACTTTAAAACATGCAACGCAGGATTTATTGGTTTTTATAAAGATACTCCAAGTTAGTCTAAGAGCCTATCACCAGCTGCGAGTTTTGATTTAAATCATATAAAAAAGCTTTTTTTTTTCTTCCTTAAGAAAGCAACTCATACATCACTAGAAGATAGCCCTTTCTGGCCCACGTAATGGATAAACTTTCTCATTTTGTCTGGGAGAAAGACGAGGGGCAGAGGGCTGCAGAGCAGCAAACACTACACGAAATGACCCTAACCTGGTCAGTATTCCAGTCCTTCATCGGAAGGGCTTCCATGGCATCCCCAGTTCCCCTCTGCCATTAACTCCTTGCCTTGACTGGACGATCCTTGTGGAGGATCCTTTGTGCTCCTTTACACTGTCTGGAGCACAGCTCACCCCAAACTCTGCACCCCGTGCCCACTCCCAGCCCTGCCATGAACTGCCCAGCACAGCCTCCCCCAGGAGAACCAACACAACCCCAAGCACTGGGGGCTGCTCCAGCTGCCTCCCTCCCTCCCTGCCAGCGTGCAGGGAGGTGTTTCACACCCAAACCACACGGATTAAGCCCCCTCACGCCCCGTGCCCTGGCTGGACAAGCCTGGGGATGGCCAGCAACGCCGGAGCAGGCCCTCAGCCCACCCCGGGTGGGTCCAGCAGCTCACAGGCCACGCTGGGAACACAGGTGGAAGAACACAAGGAGAAGAACACAAGGAGAAGGTAACACAAGTGAAAGAACACAAGGAGAAGGTAACACAAGAAGAAGGTAACACAAGTGGAAGGAAGACAAGGAGAAGGAACACAAGTGGAAGGAACACAAGGAGAAGGTAACACAAGGGGAAGGAACACATGGAGAAGGTAACACAAGTGAAAGGAAGACAAGGAGAAGGAACACAAGTGGAAGGAACACAAGGAGAAGGTAACACAAGTGGAAGAACACAAGGAGAAGGTAACACAAGTGGAAGGAACACAAGTGGAAGGGAACGGTGTGGATGAGATCACCACAACACCATCCCATCCCGGGGCAGGCCCGGGGCGTGAGGGAGTGGGGAGGAACGTGGCGCAATCCCTATTAACATTTTTTTCCCTCCTCTTTTAACAAGGCTGCAAAAGGAGACAAAATCCATGGGAAAGGACGAAGCAATTACATGTTCATGCAACAGAACTCCTCATTCCACTTTGCTCGCTTCTCCTCCAACATTTCCTCCTGAATTTTGGTGGGCCGTACACACCAGAAACTTGGGCCTAATTAACGAACCTGTTTCTTGCAAGACACTATCAAATCTATTCCTTTAGATATGGAATATTTTATCTTTTCTACACTTTAAAGCAATTTCGCTTGCCTGCCTTCATTTTTACTTATCCCCATTTCTGTCCTTCCTGATGCTGGAAATCGTTTTGACCTCCTGTGACTCTCAAAGATTGTCATATTAAAGAATCCAGGTCCTCCATCAGGTTTGGTACCTTTTCCAGATACTTCAGCAAAAGTTCTGCACACTGAAGACCACAACTGTTAATTTTACACAAGGAATTAAAAGCTGAAGTCTAACACTTAATTGTAAGAAAAAAACAAATTGTTTCCATGGTCTTTACTATCTAAAAACCAACAAGCTGGACTAGTGACAACTCCAGCGTGGCTGATGGCGAACGTCTCTCTCACTTGCTCCCTCTAAATATCCCTGTTTTTAATACAGTTTTTGTAATGCCCTGTTTTCTGGAAGGCGGAAAAGTATCTATGAACAAGGTCGGGATTTCCCTGTTTTAAACCTTTTTAAATTGCAAGCTACAGTCACAGACCTTATATACAGCAGAAGAAACCAAAAACTGCATCACTGACTGCATCCCTCCAGTGCTCTGTGGGGACTGAACTTAGAGAGGAACTTGAAATTTAGTAATTTTTCTCAATCTAATCTAATTTAAATCTGTCAGGTGCAATAAGGATCTTCTTAGGTTTAAGAATATTTCCTGTTAACTTAGACTAAGGAGTCTAAGTAAAGTCAAATTCAGAACGAAGAATTTTTAATGAAATTTGAATATGAATTTCTTTGAAATTCCCCATATTTGATCTCAAAAAAGGACATGAAAGCTTCCTTCAATCCCAGATGCCATTTTTAATATGGCAACAACCTATGCATGTTATAGGTGTAAGCCCCCTACTGTAGGCTGCTCTGAGCAATTAAAACAGGTGAATCTAATGGGATATCCTTTCACTGTGTTTCAATCAAGTATTTTTATGAATCTTGTCCTCATGGTCTGTAGCTCCCTCCAGTGCCATCAAATCAGTAGAATTGGTTTCAGCTGATAAAGACCAGCACATATCTATAATTTTAAAGCTGACGGAATTAATGACATCACTAATAAATAAAAAATTATGTTAACAATTTAAAATCTTAATAAAAGTGCATTCAGATGATAAAAGAATTAACAAGCTTAATACTTCATAATAGTTTACCCAAATTGAAGAAAGAGAGCTATCTGCAAAACCAAGTAAAATAAAGGTTCAGACAGTTCACACAGTTTTCAGCTTTGTGTGTGGCTTGTAAACCTAAACAGGGAGAACACAGAACCAGGCACTTCCCCAGTTACTACTGGAAAAATGGGCAACATCATTTGTAACAGGAATTCTAGGGACAGAGGTAGGTGAAGTTGATATTACCTCACGTGACAGGCAAGGAATTTTGAACCCAAGACCGAGTTTCCGCAGGAATTAAGGAAGCAGTGATAGCTCAGGGAAGGAATCAGGCCCCAGATGAGCCCAAAACAATGGGAAGACGAACCTCTGCTGAGCAGGGTGGTGAGGGAGGACTTCACCTCCCTATTTAAATCCACTTCTACAAAGATCTTCAGAAAAACAGTTCGCTTATATTTAAGATATAAATCCAGTGCTGGAACTTTTTCTGCTTAGGCACCATCCCAGCTGAGATTTTTGTTCGGTACTTTAGGAAGTTACGTTCTGTGGCAAAAAGGCAGCAATTGTGACTCTGATGCTGCTCACAGGACACTGAAAAGGTTCATTTCTGTCCCGTGATGCCGGGGGCAGGGGCTGGAAGGGCCTCGGTGTCTCCACAGGACCGAGTACCTGTCAATACCTGCTGGGGCTGACAGTCCCACACTCACAGCAGCTCACATTTCAGCTTTCGCTTTCCGCAGAGGAATGTGGCTTCCCCCCCTCCTTCTTGTTTAAACGTTCTGCTTTCAACTCAGCAAAAACAACTCCAGGCCTCTATAAAAGCAGAGGCACAAGCTGGCACCTGGAATTGAAAGCATCTGTAAAGAGCACACCTCTCATTTGGAAGTGAGTTGTAATATAAAGTTATTATTTTTTTTCTTTTTCTCAAGGAAACATTTGCTTGATCACAAAATTTAATACCAGGCATATTTAAAAAACATAATTTTAAACCAGGCAAATGATACAGAGCTGCAACAGCATTTTATACTGTGAATTTTGAGCAGTGCAGGGACACTCATCTTTGGCTACAGTGAAAAGCAAATATCTGGTTCTGTGTTCTGCCATACAACAAAATGAAGAAGTCAAGTTTAAGTGCTTGTCTGTCCCTGGCACACATTACATTCAGGCAGATAAAAGGAGCAAGAAATCAAGCCTGAAGCCAAAATCAAAGGTAAATAATAAAGGTGACCACACTACTTCTGTGGAAAAGCCACTCACAGGAGTCACTACGGTTCTGGAATAGTGCAGCCCTGTTTTATTCTCAGTGAAAAACCTGTCAGTCATCCAGTTTCATGGCTCTGCTCTTTGCTTAGTGTTTTGCTACTCTTAAAAGGAAAATCTAATATAGACCCTCCATCTTTGCTTACTCACGTGTCTGTGACAACATCAATACACAGCCACTGACTGTGGAGTGTTTCCACAAACTGCATTTGGGTATTTAGTGCTTTTAAGCCTGCAATTAAAACAGACACCTCGCAGAATAACGTGGCTTTACAAAGACTCACAAACAGCCCTAATTTAACAAGGGGCATGACAAGCCGTTTTAGAATCTTTTAAATAAAATATTTTGGCCCTTCCCCTCTCTTCCCCACTGACCTAACTTGACTCAACTCACTCTGAAGCAGAACTTAAATCATTACAAAAATATAAACTTTAAATCTCACCTCTCAAAGCACACAGCTGGCTATAAAAGACCTTAAAATAGTACTAAAAACTCTCGTCATTCAAATGTCTGTAAAACACAGCAGGACAGACTTTGTATTTACAAAACATATTCTAACATTTGGAAAATGTGTTTTTTCATGTGGACTTTTCTAAGCTGTGTGCTTTTAACACTGGAGTCACAGAGAATTTAGAATGAAGTGTGCACAGGAAAAGTAAAATCCCTGACAAGGCACAACCTCCGCCTGTTTCCTCTCTCAGCCAGGAGTCACGTCGCTGGTTTCGGCTCAGGGAGGTTTTCCATGGCAGTCCCTGACTCACAGAGCAGCAGTGAGGTGCTGTAAAACACGGAATCCAGACAGGACTGGAGTGAGGGGTGTGGGTGAGGGATGAGGAAATTTTGGGACAGCTCCTAAAATCCCTTATTCTCTAATTAGCTTGTTCTGTAATGTTAAAATGAGGAAGTCGTTCGGCTGCTTCAGGTGGAACTAGTTCTTTTGAACTAGCTTTATTGACTCTATTTATTACCTGTATAAAAATGTTGTAACGACCTGAACAATTACTAAATGTATTATTCACGGAACATAATTATTCCAGCACTACAACCCCAAAAGCCCTCAGCAGCAGCAGGCACTGTTCAGTCTCGAGGTGGAACCTTAGACTCAGAAGAATATGAAGATTCAGGAGGTACCAGAGGCGACACAGACACACCACCCTTCAGCATCCTCACTGGCCTCCTTGTTGGCAGACTTTACAGAGGCCAAGGACTGGGAATTCCAGCCTGGGCAGGGAATCTTCCCCCACAGCCCCATCCCTCTCGAACACAGCTCTCTGTGCTCCCAGCCGTGCCAGAGCCCTGACCACAAACCACCCTTTGGCTGAGGCTGGAGAGAACCTCTGCGCTGAGCTACCCTGGACAAAACTGCTCAATTCAAATTCCTGCCACGCTCTCTGGAAACCTTAACTCCAGTCCCACCTTTCCTCTGGGGATGGGGGCAAGGAGAGCAAAGAAAGAAAGATTCTACCCACTGTGGTTGTGGAGCAAGTACAAAATGGTGCAGTGAGCTCTACCCGTGCATGGAGCATTAAACAAACACTGGGAGGTGGGGAAGAACTTCATCTCAGTGGGCGTTAATTCTGAAACTCCAGTGACACTGGTTTATGCTTTTTTGGTCTACTACACTGAAAAGAAAAGTATCACAGAGCTATGAATAACAACTCATTTGTGCACCACCAGTGGGTGGACTCCCCACCCCCCTGCATTCAATCACAGCCAGGCAGCAGGGAATCCAAGGGAAGGAAAAGCCAACCTGAAGAGCCCAAGGCATGCACTGAAGTTCCAAAGAATCTCTAAAATCCACTGGATGACTAAAAGCCATGATTCCAGTAGAGGACATGCACATCTTCACCATCTCTTTGTCTGCAGAGGGCAGTGTCTCATGTTTGCATCTCAAATGGATGAAACCCTAAACCTAAATTATTCGTTAACAGATTACAAATTTCCTCTTCTACATGAAAGAAACATTTAAACGGTCTCAGGAGAAGAACTGAACTAAAAAAGACACTAAAAATCATGGGTATAATTGCTGCAGTGGGAAACACGAGAAGGGGTTCTAAGATGGTATTTCTCTTCCCCAAATATTGTGCTTACTCCCACATCAACATCTGTTAAGCCCCAGCTGGGGCTTTTGGCTGCCCAATATCCAAGCCTGTTATTTTGCAAAAAGACATAAACCCAGCAAGCCTCTTATAATGTCTAAAGAAGTACTAAATGATGTACTGCACCCTTCAGACTGCAGTCTAAGTTCAAATATGTGCTTAAAACTTAGTGGCCATCAGTCACAGCCCACAGACCTGGAAATAAATGTAAAATTCAAAGCTGTGCTGGGAAGCAGAGGCATGAGGCAGCTCCAGGGAAAAATCCTGGGCTGGCTCACCTATTGCTCTGATACCTGAAACTGGCAACTATGCAATTCAAGAGTGCTGGAGACAATTCCAGGATTTCCATTTGTTCTGCATTACTATAATTAGAGCTTCCGGATCATGGTTTACACTAAGAACAGCAGCAAAGGCTTCAAGGTGGAAGAGACTCAGATCAGACGGGTCAGGAGAAAGTCTGGAGAGAACACTCACAGGTTCTGGTGAAAGGGAGGTGTGTTCCTACATTACCTACCCCGTATCAGGTGCTTATTTATACATACACAGTCTATAAACACCATAACCATATGTGAAACACAGCTTTTATCACACCACAGCATTTTAACTCCACTTCCTGTCCTCAGCAGCAAATTAATAATTCACCACAAAAAAGGGGTGTCTGAGCACAGCAACTGGTACATTACACAGGAGTTAATAATATGCAACTACTAAATATAGCCACTCCTGCTTTTCTTCTACATTTTGCTGCCTAAGAGATTTTTGCAGCATCTTGCACACACTGGCTTGCCCTGCATGGATGGTGATGCTCAGAACTAGTGACAGGTGCAGAGCTTTCAAAACAGCACTTTTCCCTCACGCCATCCCACCCACGTTTAGCTCCAGCTTGTAAAGCTGCAGTTATCTGCTTTGTAGGAACGCACACGCACAGGAAGTCCAAGGAACAGACTGCCAACAAGCAGATAGGAAAATTAAAAAAGATCTGAGATGCTAACAAACCGTGCCAGAATTACACACTGCATCTAAATACAGGTTTTGAGGGAACATCACTGGAGTACTTCTGCAGATAAGCATATCCTTCATTTTAATTAAGGAAGAAAATTTCCCTTCTTTGAATGAGCTCACTTCCATTGGAGAGACCTGTTCTACTAACACTTCTGATTTTTGGTTTCTTTGCTTAAAGATAACAGAGTGGGGAAGAAAAAAAAACCTTAAGGCCTATATAATTTACATGTGGGTCACTGACGTTCTTGGTTGTGGCTCCAAACATCAAGCCTTTTAAAAAACCCTACGAGCCCCACACTGCAGCAGAATTTCCTCCTGTAACCTACGTTCATTTTTATCAGCACAAATCGCAGACATTCAGTGGAGTTACAGTCAAAAGGTATCCCACGGGAAAGAAAAAATCTTTGACTAACATCACAATCAAAAAATGCAACTTTTAAAAAAGCTGTTTGGACACAACCCTGAGCAGGGTGCTTGAGGGGACCCTGCTCGAGCAGGGAGGTGGGACTAGATGGCCTCAGTGGTCCCTTCCAACCAGAGCCCTTCTGTGAGATCCTGTGATTACTGATGTCCAAGAAAGTATGCAGGGAGACTGCCATACATTTACAGACAGATCTAACTCTGCAGAGAAAAATCTGTTCCAGCTTTCTGCATGTCCACCATTAACCCACTACGATGCCTTGTGGTGTGGACATCAGGAATAAATGCGAAACAGTTCATAACTTAAAAAAAACCCCCATTGCTTAAGCATGGATATTACAACCTGATTCACCCTGTAAACCATGCGTGTATAAAAGCAGCATGTGCTTGTACAGATTCTGGTAATTACAGAGGTTTGTTTCAAAAAAACACCGTGTTTCACACAATATAAACACGGTAATTGTCACATTATCTCACAATCTACATTGTGATTTCAATTATGCACAACAAAGGGACTGCTCATGAGAACTGAACTGAGAGAGTAAATCACACCCCTCATAATAATAGTAACAAACCTGTGTTCATTAGCGTTTGTTTGTTTTTAAAAGGTATTTGTTCAACTACTAAAAACATCTCTTGCAGACTGGTGAAAAAGAAAAATGCACTGGGTGCGGCATCAATCTTTCATTTTTAAGACTTGTCTTGAGGGAAATCAGTTTCATATTCTTCACAGCCACGTGACTTTATCAGAAAACCACAGTGCACAATTTTGGCATAATTAGCAGGACCTTCTTAAATACAGCCCAGAAGAAAGCTCTGAGGGAAACAAACACATTTCACATCATTAGGGAGAGTCAGAGCTGAAATGGAGGTAGCAGCCTCTGCACACAACAGCAGAAATCCCACCTATTTTTAGTTCACAATTCCAATAAGAAAACAGCTGGGAGTCTAATGAAATTATCTTGGTGACAAATTTAATGGACTGTACACTAAAGTTACTATTTTTAAGTAAAGTTCCTAATTATCCTTCAAAACAAGAAGCAATTAAGCAGCAGTGGAGCTCCGGCTTCCCAAGAATCTGCAAGGCTCAGCTCCAATCAGATTGAAACTGGGAAATGGCTCAACACCTTTCTGATCCTAAAAGTTGGTTGAGGGCCAGGCTTGGGGTTTGGTTGGGGTTTTTTTTAGTCTAATGAAAGCAGTTCTGCTTTGACCTGTCCAGTCCTGCCTCGTGCTGTTTTCCCTCCCGAGCTCTGCACAGTTCACACGGCGCCCGGGAGAGGAGAGGGGAGGGAAGGGAAATGGAGCAGGAAGATCTGGAGAGAGCTGGTGAGAAGCCTAAATGATAACACACTGCCTGGATCTCAGAGCAGCTCAGCTCCGTGGGAGAGAGCTGGATAGGGAAGAGCTCCAGGAGCAATGGAGAAAGGCCAAGGATCCCACCTAGCAAAGAGCTCTGACAGAGCACAGAGGAATTCTGGTATTTTCAAATTTACTGAAACAGCCACATTAATCCCAATAAAGCAAGTTATAATCTGACAAGCTCTTCTCCAAAAAGCTTTTTAAAACTGGCCATTTTAATTACTGTTTCCCTTGGTAACACACTGTGGCACTAACTAATGAGTCTGTTGTACTTATAACCTCACATAAGACTATACACTTCATACACAGCACACACCTTGTTTTTGAAACAAACTTTGAACAATAGGGGTAGAGAACTAAAGTTAGCATTGAAAATACACAGATAATGTACTAATATCTGCATTTTAATGAGACATGGTAAGATCCTAGAGTCTGGAATGCCCATTTGGGGAATATAACATGGTAAAACAGATCTCTAAACCCATCCCTTTCACCTCTTCCACCAAACCACTTCATCGTGAGATTCAAGATCAAGAATCTTGATGACAAGATCTTGATCAAGATTCTTGATGACATTACAATACTTCTTGGCATTAGAACCATGAAAGATTGATCACCCTTCATTCATAAGACTTCATTTAAAACCTCACATTACCCAAAATCACCCAAGGGTTTTTGCAGATGTGAGCTTTTATAATCCTCTTGAAGAAGAGCTGTATCAAACACCAGTATTACCAACACTGGCAATAAATAAACAAACAAACAAGGCAGTTTTACATCTTGTGGGGAGAAACAGAGTGGGGAAGAACTTGCATTCATTTATAAAAATTATTTAGTGTTCAGAAGGATATTTTTTTTGAAAAACACAGATCTCTCAGCCAAGATCCCACAGCAGACCTGGCCACCTGACCTGGGCTGGCTCCTTCCCTCCTGCAGCTGCAGGAGGCTTCCTAAAAATAGTCCTTTGCCAGCTTTTACTCGGGCTACAGTTTACATGAGCCCTCTGGGGGAAGGGAAACCTTGCAGAGTACCCAAGGCACTCACAGAAAATTTACTGGGCAGCCAACACGTTTCAAGTGCAAATTATCATCCAGACACTGAAATCCCTCACTTCCATAATGAACACATTACAATTTAGCTTTATTGGTGCATATCCTTCTCAGAGACTTAATTAGTGTACCACAATACAAATATAGTTAACAGAGATTTATATTTAACTGTAACAATTTACTTTAACACGTTTCAGCTACAAAATCAATGTATAATATAATTCAGAGTAATCAGTTCAAAATCACAAAGCCTACCAATGACATCCTGCTACAAAATTACTCTTAATCACATGTAAAATTAGCCAGTTTATTTAGAACTTAGTCACATACTATAAAAACTATTTAAAGTTACTTAAGCTCAGCTTCGGTTTGAGAACTTCTTCACCTAATATGAGTTTAATCTACTTTTTAATTTTCAGCCTGCCCCTCCTGAAGTCAGGATTTTATGACCGTGTTCTCTGCATGCAAGCACATGGTCTCAATAAACTTTTGAGCCTGCTGGTAAATTTATACCAAATGGCCTCCAGACATCTTTGTCAGGGGTCTCTAAAAAACAGTAACTTCAGCAATACCTGTGATTGCAGGCAAGCACCCAGACAATAGAAATTTAAACTGAAGTCCCCAATGAAGGAAAGGCTTTGGCGTATCACAGAACAGTGGAGTTCACAGAAGAGGAAAACGAAGGGGAGAACGTACAAGTCAGCAGCATCCAGTGCTCCCTCTCCCCAGGACTGGCAGTGATGTATCTGCAGTGTTTCAGCCCAGGGAATAATTGGGAATCGAACCTGGCGCTTTCACACTGTACCAGCAAATGTACTGGCCTCGTTTCATCCTCGGATCAGGAATTTTCTGTCACCTTCTATCTTTCGGAACACGGTTGCTTTTACTTCCTTTTTTAAAGCAAGTCTTTAATGAGGTTTTACAGTATCCTTTTAGGTCTTAAGTTTGATAAAAGTATTCTCCTAACTGTCATCCTGAGATGTGCCTTTTCTGCAGCAATGCAGCTGAGCCATGAGAGCTCTCAAAACCTCCCGTGCTCCAAAAGCTGTCGTGCCTGCTCACAGGGAACACCAGAAACAGCTCCCAAGGTCAGGCAAAAAGCTCCAGCACCCACTCACCCACCAAAGGCAACCGAACTGCAAAATCCTAAAAATACTGGTCCCACCTGCTGCAGGATCGTGGCTATCGGAGCACCAGGGATGCACACCATTCCTGCAGCCCTTTCCTGCTGCAGCAGCAGCGTTTTCTGTGGCTTCCACAGCAGCAGCCAGACCTGGGGGTCCCCTGCCATGACCCCCAGCCAGTCCAGCACTGCATCCCCCATCAGCTTCCCAACCCCCCTGCCATGGAATCATGCAAAAATGATGCAACCAATGTCACGCTCTTCCTTGTTTCCTCAAGTGTTTGTTTATAGCTTGCCTTGCACTTTGTGCCTGCAGGAGGGATTCCTAGGGGAGGCTGCTCCAGGCCCTGTGGAAGTCTCTTATTCCGCTTGTTTCTGTCTCACACTGAACTGTTTTGTTTGAATCACAGCTCAAAACTACCCTCGTTTGGGGCTTTCTCTGCTTGCACAAAGGGACCTTGCACGAGCCTGGGAGGGTGGGTGAAAATGCCTTCTCAGGAACTACTGTGAGTTGTAAGAGTTGCTTGGATTGATTCTCACCACTTGACAGCTACAGTGTTTCACCAGTACAGCAGTCCAAGGCTGCTGTACCATTAAGTCCAATACTCACAAGTCAAGATGCCATTTGCTATGCTTTATAATAAGCTTATGGGAATTTTATGGTAAAACTGAGCATATTTTTTATACTAATGGGTAAAACTTAAAAAAAAAAATACAGAAGTCTAGTACACCCGAGGTGCATGACAAACTTACAGAGTTTACAGTCACAATTCCTCCTCTTATTTAACTTCTCACCCTAATTCATTCTGACCAATTCATTTATGACATTCATTCCCAATTCAGACTGACCACCACCTGTCTTCACAAAAACCAGAGGACTGAAGGATTACTGTGTACACAATAATCTACTATTTTACTCATTCTAATTTTCTCAAAACATGCGTTTTGAGCAATGAGATTACGGAAGTTTCACCTGCAGTAAACTGTTACTTTTAGGGCAAATTTGTTGCACTTTCCTTACCAGAAAAAGAAGGTATATTCTCTGCCTGGTGGAAATAAGATTAAAAATACGGAAAAACAAGGAATATCATTGCGAGATCCGTGTACAGCAAAGGCAAACCCAAGAATCTGGAGCTTTCAGCATTAACGTAGCTTTGCCAACTGTCTGCCTCTCTGCATGTGTCAGACCTCATCACACACGGGGCCAGCCCTCAGTAAATGCACCAAGGGTGTGCTCAGCTCTGCACGAGCTGCCCAACACCGTGTTAACCACACTGCTGAGACCCCCTCACTCCAGGAACGTGTGGCATCACTGGAAAGATGAAAGGCTGCTCGGCAGAGCACCACGCAATCCACGCAATCAGAGGTACCTGTGAAACCTGTTGTTTGTGAATTCACCCACAGGAAGAGAGTTTTACTCCATCTGCTTCAAACGAGTTTCTATTAGCATGGATCCAGGCTCCTGAATTTTTCTTAATCTTTACAATCATTAAAGAAAAATGGAATTGTGTAGTAATGCTGTGGTAGTAGCTGCATTTAATGATCTTATGGAACAATGCAACATACTAATTTCTTAAATAAATTATTTCATCTGTAACAACACTGATTAATTGCTCAGAACGGATTGCACATTGAGTCAGGGCTGTGAATACACACACGACATCTTGTTCAATACATTATTAGTTGTCTGAAAAATATTGGTCATTTTAATTACATGGAAAATGATTTATGAAGTCTCAAAACTTCACAATCAATCAATCAACAAAAGTCAATCCTACACATCTCCTTGACTAGAAGCTGGTAACATACTTTTCAGGGTGGCAACTCTGTACTTGTTTTTGCAGCACTAACCCCAGGTCAGCTGAGCTTTAGGCACCATGTGCAGAGTTGTTCACTAATTCTCATTCTATTACAATCTCATACCTATCTACAGTGCAAGAGACCAATACAATATTCACAGCATCTCCTCCAAAAGCCTCAGCAGACAAAATGCTTTTTTTCATACATTTCTATCATATTCAATCAAACTATAACTCAATGCCACAACAAAAACTTTTGAGGATGGAAAGAAACTACAGTGGGAAGGAATGAGGAACCTGTTGCCATTAAAATGCAGAAATTAGTGAGAGTTTAATTAACCAAAGGTTTTGGCTTATATTCCATCTCCTGCTGTATTGCATTGCAACACTTTCTCTTCACCCACAAAAAAAAAAAAAATTCCACTGCATTTGCATTTGTAGGTTTGCAGAGAACAGAACCACAAAAAACAAAGCAGAAGCCTGAACAGGTATCAGAAATATGTTGACTAAAAAGTCCAGACACTAATGAAGCAAACATTTGAAAGCAATTACAAAAATATGCATCTGTCATTTGCTTTAAAAAAAGGTCAAGATTACTTTATTTTCTCTTTTGGAAATAGAAATCCCTGGGATTATGCATAGTTTGTCATATTTCTGTATGTTTAAAATCACTTGGTGATGTGAGCATAATATTCTTTATCAAACAACACAATTTGCCATTTTTACCACTAGTAACAAGGAATCTGTTCTTCTCTTTACTGAATTATTTTTAACTCTGTTAATTAACATTATGGGTATAGGCCACCCATCAAGAAATATGGCTGAAGAACTTTGTCTGCAGAATTTTGGACTGTAGCCAAATACTTTTAGTACAGAATTATCTTCTGAAGATGCATCACTCTTGGGTTTATACAGCAGTAGTTACTTATACATTTACATTCTTTGGTAATAACAGCTTTGGTTTCAAAGCAGACTACTAAAATAAAATATTAGTGGAGATACATTTTGAGCAAACTACACCCTGGACTCCACTCAGTATTCACCTCCAGGTAACTAAAATGTCAGTATGTTTGTTATCTACCCCTGCCTTCATGACACTCTCCTGATGTTCTTCCGACATTCAAAATGAAACTTTTCTGTCAGAGAAGCACAGCAATCTACTGACCAAATCATGTGGGCGTCTGCTTATGATCTCAGAAAAAATTACTATTTTAAGGACAAATTTTATTTAAATAAAATGCTAACATTCATGCCAGACTTTGAAAAATACTCTTTATCCAGTGCATGCCTAACCTGAACAATTGTTGTGCATGTGAATTTTGTCTGAAACAAAGGAACAGCTGTTGTGAGAGCAAATCCATTCACACGTGAAAGCAAATATAAAACATCTATTTCCACTGAATCAGGCATCCATGAACACTAGAGTTTATACTTAACCCTTGCAGGCATTAGCAAGTAATGCATCTAAACTAAAAGGCAAAGTCTGAGTACTTGGACACAGAATTGTGTCAAGACATTGGGAAGAAATTCCAACCCAGCTTTTTCATGCTCTACAACCAGGTCAGCCCTGCCTCCAGCTGAAGGCAAATCCCCAATATTTACAACCAGGCAGGGAAAGGAAGTTGCATCTGCAGCCAAAGGCCAGAAAGGAACTGGCACATTCACATTTGTGTGGAACAGGAGAAATAAAAGCAGCAGATGAATGAAGGCAGTGAATCCAGGGGGCTGGAAGTGGCCAAGGGAGTCAAAGTGAAGGCAGAAATCAGATTCCTGGAGCAAACAGTTAAACCCCTTGACAATAATTCAGGATGATGCAGTGGGCATCACACAGACCTCAAAAGGCTGCGGTGTGACTTCTTCAATTATTCACATTTTGGACTTGTAAAGGTCTTTCTGCCATTATGGCCCATCAACTTTGTATCTTCCTTACTGGAGCACCTAATTCATAAGACTCAAGCAACCTATTCCAGGACACCTTTTGGTTTATCTTGCTTCATACTGGGATGTAATTTATCTTGAAGACAGAAGAGTTTATCTGGGGTTGAGTGTAGCTTGAAATTATGAATTTATGATTAGCTGTGACAAAAGTGGGAACATGTGCTGGATTCATAATCCATTTATTGGCTAAATTTAGGTAATCTGGTTTGCAGAGCACTTGCCAGCAGGCACAGCCCTGCTACTGACAGTCAGCAAGAGAGGGCACACACGTGGAGGAGCTGGGTATAGTTCAGCTATCATATACTTGGACTTGTGTTGTTGGTAGTGGCTCCACTGAAGTCATGCAAAGACAGGAGTTCCTGTGCTCCCCATCACACACCTAATACCCCAGTGGACTGCAGAAAATGTACAGCTTGGGCTGTAATTTTTTAATTGAAATTTAACCTTGTTTAAAACATGATCTTCTATTCCCTCAGGCTGAAGATGAGCAGGGAAGAGACCCTAATTCAGTTATCTCTAAGCACTCGAATAGAGTAACGTGGGTTTTGGAATCAAGATCAAAACTCAGGAGCTACATGATCTGGGTCTACTCTTTGGCTTGCCAAGGAATCCACACAGCAGTAGGCAAGCTCATCAGTTTCGTTCCAGCAAAAGGGGACATGAATATTATTCTTCCTCATGGGAATGTTTAACAATATAATTGTTACTGTCCGTAAGAAGCTCATGTATGCCAGGAATACAGGCCAGGGAAATTCCTGTGCTGTTGAATGTGAGTAACTCAAAGGAGCTGGAGACGAGAGCAACCACTCTGTCAAAATCACATCAAATGGAAAGAAAGTAAAAGGAAAAAATAAGTAATATATAATATGGATAAGAAACTGGACTAACAGTAGTACCCCTGATAAATCAGGCACTGTTTAAAAAGGTGAAACTTTGAGCAAACACGCTTTACTACATGTTCCATGAAGGGAACTTTGTCATGAAGAGAAATCAACATGGAAGAAAATCATTAAATGCTGAGATTGGGGCTCTTAACTGCTCTCTGCAAGTCTACAAATCCAGAAATAAAACACACCATAAATCTTAATAAAAACATAAAGAATTCACAACATCAGAAATTAAAAAGCCTGTGTGCCCACATGTGCTGATCCTTCAGCAGCCCCGCACAGCAGTCGGCTAATAGCTGCACTCCCTGCCTTTCTTTGATAAGTATTTTAAAAACAAACATCTTAAAAAATACTCCTCATAAAACCCTTCTGGAGGAGCCTGGCACAGTTTCAAGGTATCAGAGAGGCTCTGCTGGTGCTGGAGTTCCAGAAACGTGACTCTGCACCTCCAGAGCCTCCTCGCCGCGCCTTCTCCTTGCCCGAAATGGCAGCGCAGGAGAGGAGCCGGCGGCAGGAAATAGCGTGAGAATGGGCTCCGCGTGCTGCTTCCAGCCCTTCCTGACATCGCAGGGTGTGAAACGGCCTGCAAACGCTGTCTCTCACATTATTTCCTTTTCCAGCCCAGCCAAAACCAGGAAGCGCCAGCGAGGAGATTCACAGGCAAAGCGCAGCATAAAATGAAGCACAAAATCAATCTGCGTGGCCAAGGCTAACGAAAGCAAAAATTCAGGGATCTGTGGGCACAGCCTAATACCAGCAACTCCAGAAAAAGCACTAGAAGGCTCACGTAGCAGCCAGGCTTTACTCTTGGTTTGCTGAATAGTTAAAAGGCTCCTGACATCAAAGCAAGTTTCTTCAGGCCATCCACAGGCTTTGGGCGAGACCTGCCAGGACACTGTGGGCGCCCTTCACGTCCTCATGCCACGACCAGCACATTCCTAGGGGACAGATCCTGCTTACTCTGACTGCCCTGCTGGCTATTTGTGAGCCTTTAAAACCAGAGCTGCTCAAATGAAACCTGAGGTAGAAGTATTGGCAACAACAGCGCTTCAAAGAGATCGTGTTTGTTTGTATTTGACGGAAGGCAGATTTGACAAACAGGCTTTGGCACATCACAGTGGAAATGGCTCCTATATTCTTAATAATAAGTAATATATTCTAAATAAAATGCAATCCTGTGCCTTTAGGGAAGACATACAAAGGATGGTAAATAATTCAACACCATTTGGGATTTTCTCAATTCTAGACACTTCTGTGCTCTTCTGTTTATTATGAGCCAAGAGCAGGATCACACAGCAGCTTCATAGGAACACTATGTGTATATCCCCACAAGATTCAAGAGCAATGAAATTTGGTCTCCTCACAGATAAAGCTCCTTCCTCACTGCTGAAATACAGAGAGAAACTGGTGACCACGTCACAGACCGTGCTGTTCTGAAAGAAGAATTGAAACTGATTTCTTAATAAGGCCAGTTAAGAAAAGGGAAACAAGCCTTCTTTCCTTTCTCTGCCTCTCAAGACTGTAAAATATGCCTGGGCAGGAAGTACAGTAAAGCTCATGACGAGCAGAGGCAGCTACTCTTTCAAAATGAACAGGGCTCCACCGAAGTGACATTCTCATTTAGCTAGTGAGCTGCAGGATCCAGGGCAGGATACCAGGAGGGCTCTCCAGCAGATGAGGTTACTGGCCAGGCCTCCCAGCTCCACAGCTCCAAAGATCACAGCTGCAGGGAAACGGGAAGGCAGGACAATAACTGTGGCTTTTGGTAAAGTCGTCTTTTCTCAGCCCACACAACCAGAGACTCGCTGGAGCAACAATAAGAGTGTGTATTTATGTCACTTCTTGTGGGAAGATACTGAAAATTGTAGAGATGCAGAAGGAAGCGTTGCACATTTAAAGTTACTGCTCCAGAATAGGTGAAAAATACCATTTTCAGACTATGATCCCCTACACTGGAATTAGGGAGATAAAACTGAGAATTACATTTGTTCCCACTTTCTTGGGAATGAACACACAGCAAAAAGTGGCTTTTCCCTCACGCTCTGTCCATCCAGGAGAGCTCCTGACCTATCAGCAAATTCCTGTCTTTCCTCAGCACAAACTCTGCAGAAATTTAAGCTGCCATCTCTCCAGCATTTTTCTTTTCCAGATTCTCTATCCCTGAATCCTGGAAAGCACTTCCTTCTCCTGGACTACAGCTAAGCTGTCTACAAGGCGAATCAGCTTCTATCCATGGAAAGCAGAATTGCTAGAAGACAGGCAAAACTGATTTTTAAATGTTCAGCAGAATCTCCTCACAAAGCTTCATCTATAAAACTGTGTCACAACAGTGACAAAACCTTTTAGTTTTTTTTTTTAATTCAGAATGTTAAATAAGCCCATACCAAGGCGAACTTTACATTAAGCAATTCACCCTTCAAAAAATGACAGTTGAAAAGAATTAATTTTTTTTACAAACAACTCTAAAAAGTTAATTTTTGTGAACAAGAAACATTGTTTAAAATTTTAAGGCAATCCACTGAGCAAAGAATCCATTAATATTTAAGATTTTATTCAACTTTCAAGAGCAAGAAAGGATTTTTGGAAGCCAGATTCGTCTTGAAAGAGAAAAGCCACTTTTCCATCTCCCATTTCCAGTAGGACTTTCTTGTTTTAAATGGGGACTTCAAAAGGGGAAAAGTGTCCTGAACCCAAAATTCCTCTCTGAAAGAACTGACAAGCCCAAGAGAGTTTGCTCAATATTCTCTTTTAACTTCTATTAGCACTAACAACAGTAACTTGCATGTTCATATTGAAATAGCCCTCCTTTAATAAATCTCAGATATATTTTTTATTTTGCTTTTGCCACATTTTTGTTAGTGTGTGCTCACCAGCTTAATTTAAAGGTATCAATCAAGTCAGATTTTATAGGAAGCAATTTTTATTAGGTCCCTTGAATATTTAATGCGATAAAAACAACTTCAGCATTTCAAAGTGACATTAACCTCCAAGCAAATATTTTGCCATTAAAAAACTCCTACTGTGCATATTCTGTTATTAAAAACAACACCAGTGCATGGTGAAAATGCCAGAAAGGACAAGAACTATCGAAATTAACAATTAGAAAGCTCCTTCTGCAAGACTATAGTGTCATATACATTACTATCATATTGAGTAAATATTAGAATTATGAAATATTTTTAGAAGGAGGCAGAAATTTTTATTTTATTTTCTTTAGGGGAAAAAAAATCTAATTTGTCAGCAATGTTCAAAGTTTATTTTCGGCTCAACAGCCCACGATGTAGAATTAAGTGTTCCACTAGATGGAGCAGGACGGTAAAGCCATCAGGAGGGCCACCTCCCCTGCTGATCCATGGCAAAGTCAATGTCCAGGGATGATAAGAATTTCAGCTTTTTTCTGTGCATTCAGGGCAGAAAAAGGGCAACACAAAACCCTCTTGGTGCTCAACTATTTCCTTCTCCCCAGCATAGAAGCTGACTATTAACAAACACTAACCAGAAACAAACCCAGCTTTTCCTCATTCCTATCAACTTTACACTAGAAACACAAAATTTACTGGATGCTTGTCTGAAAATAAAAACCTTAGTACTTTCTTATTTTGTAGCAACTGAACTTGCAAAAAGCTCCACGCCAAATGATCAAACATTAGTCACCTAATGCAAAAGACATCGTTACACATCAAACAAATTCACTCTGGAAACAATGGCAAAACTTCAAAGAGGCTCCTGCAGACCTGGAGCTGTGCAAGCCATAGTAAAATTATCTCTCTTGTCTCTTTTCAAACAGAGCTAATTGTTGATTTACCTTTAAGTCTTCCTAAACAAACAAACAAAAGAAGAACCTTACAGATTTTATTTCATCAGATGTTCTTTAAGAGATGCAGTGTTAGACAAACTGCACTTGCCATCAGCATGTGAAATGAGAAACCTTCATTTTCTTGACCACTAAACCTTATTTCAGCTTCTCCAACGGAAGTAGAGAGAATATAAACTAACAAAGAATAGTTTTAAGCATTAATATTTCCAATTTAAGTCCTGCAATCCTTGAGTATGCACAACAAAAGTACCAGGAATGGTCACAATTAACTCGAGTACCTTGCCATAAAAAATCCTGAACCACAGTATATTGCTGGATGTGATAAATAACTGCAAACACGCTGCAGACTCTCAAGACAATACTAATTATCTCAGCAGTATAAATACCAGAAAAGAATGACTCTTTCTCAGATATGTGCATGAAGGCACACAAGCAGAACCCTGACTGATCACAGGCTGCTTCCCATGATTGTCACTCCCACCTCTTTGCTTCCAGTTAAATAAACTGCACTAGAAACCAAAGTGTCAAACGGGTTGATTTCCCACCAACATTCTCTCCAAATTAACTGCAACTTGCTGCAGCACCTGAAGCTGACATCTGGAAAGGATGGGCCAAGTGGGAGAGGCAGGAAATTTGGCCTTGGAGACAATAAAACCGTCCCCTCTTTAAGGGGCCATCCTACTGAAAGCACCTGCCAGGTTTTCAATGTAGATATCGTCTAACTGAACACCAGTTTGTCCCACCTCCCTGAACAGCTGATTACCAAGAATTCATTATGCACCACACGTTCCTCTTCCAGGGACAAGGGAAAGCATCAGGACACCAAACCAATGTCATTCCTCTCAGTCACAAAGCCACAAGCAGCGGGGTGGAGCAATACTCACTACTGTGCACAGTCAATCAGCTGGTACTCGTTGGATCTCTCGTAGCAGGCTTTCACACCTTCATCCTGCCAAAGTGTTTTTGTGTGTTCATAAAACTCCTGAAAGGGGAAAACAGTGTTAAGGAAACGGGTTAGAGATGAAGAGAATCAGCAAATAGTAACATCTAATTTCATTTCGCAATGAGCAGGAAATGGAGCAGATTTAACAAAAATCTTAAACCACGCTTTAGAACCTCACTACAAGTTCAGTTGACTTTCTAAGTTTGACTTCAACATTCTGTAACACTTACAGAACTGCTTCTCAATCCCTGATTGAATCCAACCATCTACTGTAAGAAGTGTTAATGTCTCATTAATGACAATATCATTGGCATTTTTAATAATCAATGCTATTTGGTAACATTTGTTCTGTAACTCATGGTGTCACTGTATTTAACATTTACGTTGCTGTCATGATTTTTTTTTTCCTTCAATGA
Source organism: Melanocharis versteri (assembly GCA_013397845.1). Taxonomy (NCBI): domain Eukaryota; kingdom Metazoa; phylum Chordata; class Aves; order Passeriformes; family Melanocharitidae; genus Melanocharis; species Melanocharis versteri. The sequence continues at coordinate 144,040 of VZTG01004374.1, read as the reverse complement.
AACACTACTTCTCTATAATTCCTACATGAATGATAATGATAATTAAGTTTTACATGACTTTGCAAGTTAGTGAAGATCCTCAGGGATTATACAGACATCTGTATCTTACTTAACTCTGTACCACTTGCGTAAATTTATTCTTTTACAGTGTAAAAAGACATTGAACTACAGAAGAAAGACAGTGATACAAGGCCTAGATCATGTTTTGTCTCAGCCTTAAAAACTGCAAGCCAAGATATGAAAGCAGACAGCCAAACATGCAATGCTTCAGTTTTGCTGAACCTGTAACACAAGTTTACAAGACAACCAAAAGCCCTTTCATTCTGCACATGAAAGATGCACTCTGGCTCCAACAGTGCGTGTTCAACACGGGACTGAACTTCTGGCCATCAGTCTAAGAACTCTGAACAGATTGAGAAAGAGCAGCAGCAGCCTGGTGACTAAAATACACACAGACACCACTGTGGGCATCCCTCTTATCAACAACCACGGGTGTTTCCTGGCTATCTCTCAGAGCTTAGAAGTGTTTTGGGTAAAATACTTTCATTCTGATTTTAAGTGGCAAATTTTTT
>VZTG01004374.1:96478-143443 GCA_013397845.1 Melanocharis versteri | reverse complement strand
TTTTTTTTTTTTTTTACTCCAGACCAGCACAAGACCTTTAAAATAGTTGTTGCATATATTCTGTGTCTCCTCACCCTTTTTCTTTACAGTGGAATTATTTTAAAGAAGAAGCATGTGTTCTTTTTGAATAGCCATGGTACTGCCTCAAGGTTCCTCCATTGCTTGGCATATCAGTCTCTCACATTCCTCTACTATCAATGTAGCACAAAGAAAGGGGACACATTCCAAAGTTTCATTTTGAAAACAGTTTTAAAAAAAATTCACATTCCTACCAGAATCTTAACTAACACCTGAACTGTAGCAGAACAGTAAATCCTTTAAATTGCATCTCAAAGACGCATAAAGGAATCTTACAGTAAATTTAGTGATGCTGGTTTTCAGAGCACCCTCTTCTTGGCAGGTGTAAGATGCATTTGTGATTGTGTGATCACACAATTGTGAATACCAATGATGGAAGCAGCCCATCAGATGCAAATTTGATTGTCCTTTTATTGCTATTAAGTATTCCCTACCTGCACATACCCAAAAACAAGAGTAAACACAAAATACACATCTAGATTTTGTTCTGATTTCTTTTAAAGAGTTTATGATGTTTTTATACGGTATTAGATCTCAGTCTGTTCCCTGCTTTATGGCCTATTCATAAACAAAAAGAACAGTTAAATTTCTTTCGGAAGTAGGTAAAAAGATTTTACTTGATTTTCAGTATTTGCAGATTTGCAAGACCATTTGCTTTTGCTATTAAAGGAAATAGAAGATGAATCAAAATCTTAATTCCGGCCCTCAAGTTTTCTGTCTCCCACTGCTGGAATTATGCTCATTGAATACTCCAGTTCTGAAGATTTCCAAGTTCTTGGCAGCTGGGGGACTGTCAGTCACCTTCAACTGTATCACAGCAGAGTGAGGAAAATATCTTTGTAAAGCAAAAAGGAGAAGGAAGAGAAAGCAAAGGAGAGAGGGGGAATTATCTGCAATCTCACTGTATCTGAACCAAACCCATTTTGGGGAATGTTTCTGTATTTGTTTTTAAAAGTAACAGCTGTTCAATACAGAATATCATATGGCTCACTCAACTTATTACTACAAAGCTGGGAAATTGAAAAATGGAATCAGCAGTTGTACAAGATTTTTTTTGCTGAAACAGCAGCTGATTCAAATGGACGAATAACTAGGCAAAGGTAAGTTTACAGAAAATGCAGTAAAACATTCTTCATCACCTAAAAAACGTAGACATAAGGTGAAGAAAAGTCAGTGCTTTAATAAGAAAAGTCACAGCACAGTAGAACTTTGCCACAAAAATTCTTCCTCATTACTGTTTCTCACTACAACTATGACATTTTGGTGGAGAGCTGATATAAAGCAATTATTTCAAAGACCTTTTAAACTCCATAATGCCTTACATTTGGAGTAGTTTCTGCAATCAGATCTTAAAATGGGATGAAAAATAAAACCAGTTCCTGGCCCTAGCATAAACACCTTGATAACAGAAAGCCCAGGGTTTAGTTTCCCAGAACAGTTACATACTGTTTAGAAGAGTCCTCCCTGTATTCTAAGGGCAGGTTTCACTTCTAAGAAAATATGTGAATTACAATAATGGGATAAAGATCAGTGTTTGTGCCTTGTTAGGCCAAATTAGCAATAAAATATTTAATGCTGCCTTCATGCCTGTCCTGCTAATCTGAACTATAACCAGCAATACTTAAGCAATCTTCTCAGTATGGTTATTAATTGTCCATGTGGGATGGAAAAAGAATTTAATTCCACATTCTTTGAACTTTTCATTGGGGTTTCAAAATCAGGATCTACAATAAGTAAAGAGTAATATATCGTTATACTAAGACACAGTGGGGTTTCTCTGGGATGGGTTTTTGCTGCTACTTTTGGTCTTTTTTTTTGTTGTTGTTTGCATTAATTGTGTTTTAAAAAGTGAACTACACGACTTGAGATGGTCAAATACGAAGGCCTTTCATTAATACACAACCTTTTGTCTTTAGGCCATATCAAATACATCTTCACACATGCTGGGACTAATGCTGAGCCACCTCACACAGCTGTGAAGCAGGAAGGTGTTCACCCAAGCAAAGCCAGAACCAGGCTTGCAGAGCTCACCTCCTGCTTTTTGAGAAGCCTCCTCGCTGCAGTGACTGATTTTGGAATTAAGACATAGTAGCTGGTTGCAAAAACCCCAGATTCTCCCTCCTCCCCAGCACACCTACACTAACCACAGCTCTGAAATAATATTTAAGAAAAAGAATAACACAAGAAATCCTCAGCATCCCATTTGAGTCATGGAATGTAGCCTGGGGCTACTCTCAGGGAAGGCAAGTGAAACCACAAGATTTGTTATGTATTTAGGTAAAACAGGGGCTTCAGAGGCCACTAGAAAAATCAAGTTAGCAACAGGGTTGGGGTTTTTTTTCTAGTTCAATAGGTATAATTTGTGTGAGAGCTCTAAAAAATAATGAGTTAGGAAACAAATTAACCAAAAGTAGCAGGAAAATTTCCTGAAAAGAAATAGCCAGAAAACTAGTCCTTACATGTCTGGTTCTTGTTTCCACAACACTGATTCATTTGCTGGCACATTCTAATATAACAGACTCTACAGCAGCATCAACACAGGTTTTTCTTGCACTAGAAAATGGAACTCCTAACAAAACAGCTAAAATAAACAAATAATACTAAATAACAATTTGGTTTGAGATGACATTCCACAACAAACAGGATTTGAATGTTAGGTTCCAAATGATCCATAGTATTTGCAGTGTTATGATCACATTATCCATTCTTGCCCTATGCATATTTAAAGTCTTAAAAAAAATTCAAATTATGTAATTTTCCATTAAAAAAAATAAAATGCTGCAGTGTCACAATACACACCCAAGATCCTGTTTAAAGTACAGCTGAAGCTGAGTAAAGCAACAAAAGTCAACAGAAGTGGTGACAGGATGGCACCACCAGGGAAGGTGAGGAGTGAATTCCTCCTAAGCTTTGTCAGGACTGGAGCATTTATTCACCACCAGACCAGACTTTACACGTCCCAAAGCATTAGCATAACCCTAAAGAGGGAGAAATCCTTGAGGAGAACACTCGAGGAAAGGAATGTCAATGTAACACAGATCTGAAGAGAACAAACAGGGCCTGACTGAATCTGCTCAGGCTGGGCAGGGGCATAGCTGGAATTCCGGGCACAATCCCCAAGAACAGGCTCCACTTCTGGGAAACCATAAAAAACCCTGAGAAAATCCTCTGTCTGGGTAAACCTCCTCTGGTCTTGCTTAGATAACTGAAGGATCAAGGACCACGACTTGCTGCTGATGAGGAAACCTCACATCTCATGATACCCAATCACCACAATGGTTAGAAAGCTGCGTTTATGTGAAATGTATTTCATTATTAATGTTTTATTTATGAGGCGACAGTTCCTCCACCTGCTGAAAGCTTCCTAATACAATGAGTCAACAGGCAACATTTGTAAATCACTCGTATTCACTTACAGGAATCTCTGCAGACCTCTAGAGTAAAAAACCCATCAGTGGAAATGTGGAAGGGATGCTTGGAAAACAGTTGTTTGTTCCAGAAAGATCTTGCTGACACAATTCGGGATTAGAAAAGGGGCAATGCAGAGTCTAATCAAGTTTAAACCTGCTTATATTGGAAAATTTCAGCAAGTTGAATAAATGGCAGCAGGTAAACAGCAGTTTTGCTCAAAGTCAAACTACATAAAGTGTTAAAGAACTTGGGGGTTGAGTACTTTGGTTGTTAAAAAAAAAATAATCCTCAAGAGACAGACTCCAGGCCTGGGAAAAAATAAAGGAACCAAGATCTACTTTTCAGAAGCATTCTAAAACAATAAAATATTTGTAAAAATGAAAGAATTTAACTGGACATACTGTCTACAAGGCCTTGTTCCCTCCAGATATACAAATACTCAAGTGACTTCAAAAAAAAAAATGTTTATGAAGCAATGTTTTACAGGCATTAGGATGTTGGCAGGGAAAAACACTGGCACAGTCCTTGCAACTGTGACACCAAATTCACAGGAAATTAGCATGGACATGCAACATTACCTTTTCTTTGTAAAATATAATATAGGGTGGATCCTTTAACAGAACAGTTTATTTACTAATTCCAGCAAAAGTCAGTGCCAGTGAAAAAAACCTTACCTCCTAAAAGGTGTGTACAACCATTACACAATGTTGTGGTTAAAACTGGGATTCAATTCCTGGGCAAAGTTCACTGTCCCATGGAGCTGCACATTTCATAATAAGAGTTTTAAATAGGTCACCGACTTACAAACCCAACGATTAAAGGTCAAACCAAAGCAGCTTCTAACTGTAAAACTGTCTCCTGGAGGACATTTGCTTTCCAACGTGTTCAGCTTTTAAAAGCAGCACTGACCATTGGCTTTAAACCCCTTTACAGACCTGCTCTCTGCCGGGGGGGAGCACGAACTCTGCTTTCCTGAGAGCCAGGCAGCTCTGCTGCATTCCACGAGCGAGGCACTGCAGCAAGGCAAGGTCACGGGATGGCAGGGCAGCACTGAGCACTCCCAGACAACCTGCAGCAGCTGATTTTCTCCTTCCAGGATAGGTAAGTACCCACCAAACTGATTTATTTTTCATTGCTCGTAGCTGAAATCAAGCGATCACGACTGACTCTAAGGCCGCTCGGAGAAGGGAACTCATGGCATCTTTTCATCCTCCCCAAGTTTGGGCAGGGATACCAGAATGCTTTAAATTTGTCAAATCAGACAGTTTAATAAGCCACTTACTTGAATAGGGAAACATCTGCATTCCTAATGGTGTGAACAAGTGTTAATTATTGCTTGCTATTTTAGGGCAAATACGCTGATGATATCACAAAGGAAACGCATACCTACAAATAGATGGAGATATTCTCCAGTTACTGGCATGTGTCCAGAGCTGAATACAAAACTCTTTGGGAGAGGCCAGTGCACTCAGCACTTCCCATAACTGAGTCAGAAATATTTTCAGCAAGAATTTAAGTCTCATTATCAATAGATTTTCATACTTGGAAAAGAAGAACCATGCTGAAATATTCTGTGTTTCTGCTTGGTAACTTCTAGTAATACAAATTAAACTGGATGTGGCTGCAAGGACTGGCCAATGGGAAGGGAATTCTATTTAAGAAACTTCTGTCAAGTTTGAACTCACATTATTCCCCTTTGTTAAGAGTTTCAAAACACCACAGCATTTGAGGAATGTGCCAACACACAAATCCATACCCATAAGCTACAACGTGCCACTGGTTAGAAGTCCTCACTAACGTAATATCAAAGCATTTCTCTTTTATTTCTACTTTCACAAGAAGTTTAATTGCCACAGAAACTTCATCTGTTGATACCACAACACAGCTCCTTGTGTTAATTCGGAATGAAAACTCACTTTGGGTGAGAGCACCAACCCTGCTCCCCATTTCATCAAGATTCCTCTGCAATTTTAAACCAAATAATCAGTGTTCCTCCGCTTCTTCAAAGTGTATCATCCATAGAAAGAAGCAATTCATTATTGGATCAAACTTCCTGATAGCATAAAAGGCACAAAGAAGTCTTCTACCCCATTCCAGCTCTCTCAGGGTAGTTTAGAGTGGTGACAGAGGCAGTTCAACCATCAGCTATTTTTGGAGACTTCAGTCTAAGAAGGAAGGTTTAATAAAACTCTGAGAAATTTCCTTTGAGCCTTATATGAGGGTTTGGAAAATGTATTTCATACTACATCATTTAGCTGTTTTTTATTTAATGAAAATATAGTAAGCTTGAACAGCCAAATAAAATGACCTTATTACCTTACCTGGTGCCAAGAACAAACACCTGGGACCACACTGAACTCTGCTGCCTCCTTTCAGGTTGGAAACAAAAAGCTTCTTTTTGCCAGAAACTTCCACCAACAGAAAAGGGTGTAAGATAAAACAGTTCTCATTCCAAATCCACACGAATCCCAAGGACAGCCCACTAACCCTCTTACAATCTTTCTGAAGAAGCAGCATCTGTACTCACACAAGTGTTCACAGGCTCACAATAAAGTCTACATGAAAAAATGAAGCTCAAATATACTTAAAATAAATCAACTGAAAGTTCTGTTTACTTGCTGGGATTTCTTTTTAAGAGTAAAAAGATACCCTGTTTCCTGGGAGCTTAAATAAAATCTTAAATTTTACTGGAACACTGAAGAAATGTCATGTACTCTCCAAAGACCAGCTGAAAACCCTGAGCAGTCAGCTGGGCACAACAGGGCTGTGGCTGGATCCACTCTAATACCAGGGAGGCTCACAGGTATAATTTTATTTCATCTATGCATACACCAATATTTTGTGATAGTCTCTTACTGTGATTAAAACCAGAAAATGCTTAAGAATTTCTATATTAAATTATGCCTACTTCCTGTTTAATTCAGCTGACAGCTCTTCTATTTCAACATAAATTGAATTAATCTGTCCTTGTTCTTTAAGACTGCTCTGAGGAAAACAAAGATGTACCAAGAGAAATTAAGTCACGTGAACTTCTGAACCTGTAAATATGGTCTAGTATGGTAGGAATTTACTGGATAAAAATACAAGTTCAGAATAAAGCATTAGCATTTACTTCAAATACTAATCAAATAAATTAATAATAAAGTAAAATATAGGGTGAGGGGTTTTTGTACTACAAAAGCAACTGCACTACAGGACAGACGTATATAATGCCCATTGTCACAAGTCCTGGGCTGCAGATTCTCCAATTTAAGGAAATTCTTTGTGAGATTTCAACAGAATTATGTGAACACCTCAGTGAAAGCACTGCAGAATTCAAAGGACTGAAATAAAAAAAATCGCTTCCAATAAATACATTAGCACTAACAAAATTTGCTAGATATTGCTAGTCACACATAAGAGTAAAACGTTTCTATCAGGCATTTATCCATGTAGACAAAGATCAGAGATTTCAGGAGACTGATTTGCAAATCATCAGTAGTTATACATGTTTCAATTATGAGAAACAGAAATGAAATCAAGTGGCTGCCTGCCTCACAGACCCTATACTAAAGGAAGGCTTCAAAAGAACTCTTTAATTAATCTGTATTCAAGAATTTATTCTGCTATTAAAGGATAGGAAAACCAGCTTTACATAAGTTCCTGTTAAACTCTGATCAGGTAAACTCAATTGGATTATCTGGAAGCCCATTTAGAGGGAGCTGCTCTGTGTAGATAAGATAATAGAGATTTTAAGAAGAGTAAGTAAGGATTATTTCAGAGGATCTAGCACCACATCACTGATACTGTAAGACTTCCTATTCCTTTCTCTGAGCAGTATTAACATTCTTGAGGCAAAAATACTTCACATATCCACATTTTCTACTAATTCTGAACCACAAGATGAGTCCCAAAGATACGTATTTATCACTCTTTTACAAGTAGTAAGACAGAGGACACTAAAAAAAGGTAAATAGGACATTAAGGTGTCTTGCTCAAAATCATAAACATCATCTGGACAAGAAAAAGCTGGAGCCCCAAATTTCCTCTCTGTGGTAACTATCCAAACTGCACACAACATTGTCCAGACACCCAAGAAACCAGGCTCTGTCTCCACCTTTCCCAGCTTCCCACGATTATCCTCACCAAAGAAAATGCTTTGCCTACTTTCACACCCCAAAATCTGTGACATTTGAGATATCCCCACGGGGAATGTCCCCCACTGCAGTGAATATGTTTGTCATCACTTTATAAAGCTAGTGATGCTGTCAAACCAGAGCAGCTCTCTTCTTCTCCCATGATGTATTTAGACAGGAATAATAATATATCTATCATTATACCCATCAGGGTGGTTACCTACAGGGACAGATAATTTTGTTCTGTTGCCTACAAAATTAAGGAACACTTCTGGCAGCAAAGAGATCCCAGCTCACATCTTTTCTTACTGAGACTCTATTATCTCGTTACCTTCTTGAAGATTTTGGTGTCAAAACCATTTTAAGGACTCCAAAGCCCCATTCTGACCCCGCTTCAGGTTAAGGGATCAGACTGTGCACCACCTCCTTTGTACCACACTGCCCATGGGCCAGGTTGTAAACCAGCCCTCAAAACTGATCCCTGTTAAAAATAATCTCCCCAAAATAGAAGAGAGAAGGAGTAAGGGTTACCAGGGTTATTTTTAACCTGGGTTGGTTCAATGGGCTGATTGACACCGGGGACCCAGTGGAGGTTTCTCTGGCCCGGGGCGGGTGGCACATCCCGGTGTGCAGCGGAGGGAAGGGCTGGCTGTGGGCACAGGGGATGCTGAGCTGCCTTTGAGGCTGAAGCCAGAGTGTGGTAAAGCTCAAGGACACCACTCAGAAACCATAATAAAACCATTCAGCAGCAGTGGTAGTGGGAGATTCAAAATAACTATAATGGAGCAGTGTAATAAAACTTAAACCGGGACCAAGCGACCTGCAGACAACTTCATCAGCATCTCCTCTAAACATCCTCAACTTAGAGAGCCATAGGCTGCAGTCATTCCTCTGATATTTTGCCTTTCAATAGCTAAAACTCTGATTCTACTACTTGCTGAATACCATTTTTCTGAATTTAGTATGGTATTTTCAAGAGACATCTTCCTCGGCTGAGTCCAGTTCAATTAAAAATAGGCAGCTGTAAATCCTGCTCAGCTATTTTGAATATTTCATTAAAACCAGAGAATTATAAATGGACTGTGACTCAAAGTAAATAGGTTTTATTTGGTAGCTTGGTTCAATTTGGTTGATCACGGAGTGTGAAACGTTGATAAAACGGGAACATTTCCTTCCCTCTTCTAAAAGTAAGAGCAAAAAGAAAGGGATGAGAAGAAGTAATAGTTACTGGGGATGGAGAAAATATCCTAACCACTGTCTGGTATGCAGAACAGGAATAAAAATATCACTTTTATAACCCAGCTTACCCAACATCACCTGACATTTGAGAGCAGATATACAGCTAGTTTGAATTATTGAAACTACTCATGAAGTTGATTTTTGACACTGAAAACAAACACATACAGTTGTGTTAAGCTAAATGCATCAAAGGACAATGATGGAAATGCCATTTGGAAGCCTCAACTATAGATCCGATCTACTAAAAATTGCAGTATTTTAAAACACCAGCATGATTATGTGGACAGAATTCCTTTCAGTCAGTACTATGTTTTCCCTTTCTCCATATGCTACTACTTGTATTCAAGAAATCTAATTTCTTAATATCAACTGTGCTGAATTAATAATCTCCAACATACTAAATTTTCAGCTTTAAAGAGGATGTTTAACCTAGCATTACACTGTACCAACATTATTTTTAACTCAAGCTGTTGTTTTTTAGGTTTTTTTAATTCAAAACAATATGGTCTACACAAATGACACACATTTCCTGTAAGTCAAAAACTGCAAAGCAAACAGATGGAGACCCAGACTAAGAAAAGAATTAGAATATCAGAACACAAAAGTTGCTCTTTGAATCCGAATTTACATGTAGAGCCAGATCCCAATATTAGCATCACATTGCAAAGCTCCTACATTTTTCCTGACTTCCTTCTGCCTTTCACATTACCCTGAACCCTTGCTGTTAGGAAACCTGCATTCTAGCTCCACCTGTCCTACAGGGAATTATAAACACAGATTTTGGCCTCTACTTTAAAATTCATTTCAACTACTCCTTCATGAAGATGATGACCTCATGTAGTTGGAGAAGAAATCCCACAATCTGCTGACCTCTGTACATCAGTGCATTCTCTTCAGGAGAGCAGCTAGATTAATGTTTAGGTAAAGAAGAATGGGCATTTAAAGGGAGGCCAAACAGCCCTGTATTTACAAGTATAGTCCTAAGCACTTGCAGCCCCCAAAGAATATCCCCTCGGGATGGACATGAGTGCTCCTCCTCCCTACCCTCATGTTCTTCCTAGGGCAGAGAAGAGCATCAAACACTACACTGAGAAAAGTATGTCCTCAAGACAGCTGAAATGTGATTCCCCATGAAGAAAATGCAAGAGGCAGAAAACAAGTTCTACAGTTCAAACCAGACAGCACTACACACTGCTAAAAATTCCCCTCCCTCCTTCCCAATCAACACTCTGCATAGGAAAAGCTGCAGCTGCCAGTTTATGAAATTCTTCCCCCAGTGTACTGGAGAAGGAAGCAGATGATTGAGATTTCCTTAGATTTAAAGCATAACTAGCATAAGGTTGTCCTTTCTGCATCCATAAAATCATTTTTTCTTCAAAGTACTTTTAATTAATCTATAACAAAACCACAATTATTTTTGCAGCGGTACTCGAGCATTGTGATTTCTGACACTATGCACGGAGAGTTGGCATCTAGGGACATCCTAGATCTTAACTTGATTTAAATCATGCAATTAAAATGCAGATTCAGTTTTCCAGGTACCAAAGGACTGCAACTAACATTCAGACAAACTCAGAAATCAGAGACATATTAACTCATACAACCACCAAGGGCAGAGAGAGCCAACAATAGTCCTTCAACATCTGTGGCTAATGCATATCCAGTTTAAAACCTCAACCCTACAAACATTTACATATGAAATAGTTAATCATGCCAATGAAGTAAGCCACCAGTCAAAGTTATGCACACACCTAAAACCTCTGTAGACTCAGGGCTTAAAAATTTAAGACAATACCTCTGCTCAGAGAGGAAAAACTAGTTTTATTGGAGCACTGTTACTCCTGAAGTTATGTGTCATTCAACACCTCAAAGACTCTTCACTGAACTTAGAATTATTTATGGACCTTCTAAGTCACACAGTTACACCTTGCTTTCAGTGAAAAAAAGGGAAAAATTAGAAGAAATCACTGCAGTCCAATTGAATGGAAGAAAAAAAAACTCTCTGAGAAGAGACAAGGAAAATCCAGTATTTCAGTACGAGGTAGGTCACAGGAACTTGTTGCAGCATTGTTACAGATCACAACCTGAACCAGCACAAACAATGGCAGTAGGAGAGCTGTGGGCACACAGCCAGTTCAGGAGCACAGAGGGTGGAGCAAGGAACCACCGTCTTCTCTCTCAAATATTCTCTTGAAACTATCTTCAAAGCATGCATTTTTCTGTGCCCCCAGCAGGAGAGATCACCCATAAAGGGATCGAGTATTTCTGTGAGTAACACTGACAAATGTCTAAATCAAAGAGGTGTGAAGTTAAAAATCTCAACATCTCAAGATGCTTTAAGACAAAATGACAATAGCTACATTTTATGTGCTAGAGAGAATCATACATCCCCCTCCACCATCCTGTCTGTGCCTGTTGAACACTGAAAATTATTTGATTTGAAGATTACAGTGCAGTATTTCTAATTAATTGCTAATGTCACCTGACTTCTGCCTTGTACACAAAGCACGTGGGTTTGTTTGGTTGGTTATTTTTCTTTTGATAAAGACTGACCAAAGCAGAGAAATTCCTAGAAGCAGCAACATTTGGAAAAGGTGACTGTCACTGGTCTCACAGACCGGCTTGTTCAATAATATTTATGTATCAAAAATTACAAACTGAGTTAAGAATTGCTGTGGTGCAAACTATCCCACATCTTACTACTATTTACACTTGCACTTTCATTTCAAGCATTTGGGACTGCTGGACACAAAATTCTGGTGTAAATGGATCGTGATTTTTGATACATCATCGTAATTCCTCCCCTCAGCCCCCTGGAACCAGAGAGAGAAATACAAGTTTTGAAACACTCCTGCATTACTGCAAGTAAAAGGTACTTCATGGCAATTAACAAAAATATCTTCTCAGTGTTTAAGTGTTCAGTGTTTGCAAACTGTATTTTCACGGGCTTCTGCTACACAAGTCTGGTTGAGATACAGGAGAAATTAATCACCGTGAGTGGGCACAAAGTTGTATCATCAACCAAATAATTATCCTTTCTGCATTTACTCTGGGACTGCTGGCACCTCGAATGATTAACCAGGACTGGGAGGGCTGGGGCAAGGACGTGTGAGAGAGCCTGGCTGACACAGAGTCTGAATCAGCAAGAAAACTCCACTGTTCTTCCAGAAGAGAGAAATCAGCATCATTAAACACCAGCTAATCATCCACAGAGTGCTGTGTATATCTCCACTCCTTTCGGGCAGGGCAATTCCCAACAATATCCAAACTTTACACCCAGCACTGTCCATCTTGACTCTGTGACTGATTACTTCACCAGAGCACAAAAAGCAGACAAGGGTCTCCATGTTCCTGAAGGATCAGCTGGAATATTCTGGCTGTGTTGCTGTAAACTCGATTAGCACTCACCAAAGGCACCTACTGCAGTAATTCCCAGAGAGCAGCTCACTGTTCTGGGGAAATATTTACTACAGGGCAGTGAAATATAATCATTTGCAAAAAGGCATGGCTGCAGCCACTGTGAATTACTCACCGGAGGGAAATCGAAGTCTATCTGGTTTGCTAAATTTAAGATGTAGTCGATTCGAAACTGGTTCTCTGGATTGGCTAGTTCCACTGGAGGTGCCAAATTGCCCATTGCTGTCACTATTGTCTGCAAAGAAACACAAGCAAAATATTGCAGAGAGTGTCTAAACAGCCACTTGGAATAGTTAAAAACAACAGCTCCTAAGTTTACCTCTATAGCTTCTTTAATATTGTTTTTAATATCCTGAATTTTCATTTTCTTCTCCCTGTAACAGAAAAGATACACCATTAAATTTATAAGCCACAAAAGCAGAACCTTTTTAAAACAGAATGTGAAATTGAAAAATATTCTATCAAAGCCGTATTGTCTAAAGTGTTTTCAGTCACTTAAGACTTTTGTAGATAGACTCATTTAAGTATCTCAAAACTTTTCTACTTAAGCAGTAACATCTATTTGCATCTATTTTAAGCAGTAACATCTATTTGCATCCAAAAATCAGTGTCTAATTATGCTTTAATAAAAACTTACTACAGCCTTAGACTGGGACTAAGACATTCTGCAGAATCAAACAGATTTTGATTCATCTGAATGCACAATACAAGACATACGTGAAAGTTCTCTAGGAAAGTATACACTGGAAACAAACAGAAAGGAAAAAAAGGTGAGTTACTAAAAGTAGAAACAAATGAAAGGAGACCAAAGAACCTCAAAGCACAAAAAAATTAAAGCACAAAAAAATTAAAGCACAAAAACGATGCCTTAGAGGGACAAGCCAGAGCAGAGAACTCAACCTGACACCAGACATTCAAACAGTCTGGATGTGAAACATAAGCAGTAAAGGGTTAATCCAAGTATATAAAATTAACTCTTGACTCCAAGCAGAGGAGTAGGCTAGAAAAGCACTCAGAATGAGCACTATCATTTGAGATTAACAGCAGTCACATTAACGAGCCCAACAGGCTGGAGCAGGACAGTGCAAACCATTGCCTCTGCTCCTTTGTACTGCATTTTGTGTCAAATCTGACAACAGTTAATCTCAATGCTAAACAGTGCAATCAAATGAAATGCACGATCAAACATCTGGCATAACCAGGAATTAGCACCCTAAAAGTACTACTAGCACTGAGCCTGTAAACTGTAACTTAATTGCAAAGCACTATGATAAAATTTTTCTCATTATTAATTTCTTGCTGTACACAGCATAAAATCACTACTTTGAGATAAACCAAGTTAGCCATGTAATTACTAAAAAAAGCCAGCTAAACTGTCTAAGTGACCTTTTAATCTTCACTGAACTGCTTTTACAGGACTCCTTGATTATGGAATATTTATATCAACATTTAATTTTTTTTCATTCAGAAAACTAACATTTTCCAGCACAGTGTCTCAGAGACTATGAAGTACCAACAGCATTTCCTTTTTTTACCCTTTTAAAGGTAGTAACTCACACTTTCAGCTTACAGACCCCAGCTTGAAAACCTCATTTTATGGAGTTAATTCAGTAAGCATATTGCAAATGCTTTTTATCACTTTTTCCTTTCTATAATTACTCAAAGTCAAAAAACAAAATGAAACTGAAAGCATATTCACTGATCAAGAATGCAGAAGAACAGCAGGGAAAAAAAAAAAGTACTACTTCAATAACAAGGCAGACACAGACATCCAGGAGTGGTGGGAATTTTGGCTATCACATGAAAAATTAATGCAACTTCTGTAAAAGACAGGGTCAAGGAAAACAGCACCATGCCAGCCCCACGTTATTCCGTGTTTCAGCCAGAGGTGGGGAGGATCTGGCTGTACATTCCCCAGTTGGGACAGCAGGACTGTAGTGCAAAAGTGCTGCTCTTCCAGAGGGAAAGCAAACAGCAGCACCAAATCATCTCGTTCAGGATGACTTTGCTGCGTAGGGAACGGGTCTGGACCAGCAGCACAACTCCAACAAACACAGACGTGATTATCCCGAAACACCAGCTCCTCACTGACCACACGTCCTCAGAAGTTTGGGGCAGGGACAGGAAGGTCAGCGAAGCTTGATGCAGAGAGAGAACTGAATGATCAGCAATCAGATAAAAATTCTTTGTTTTCCTAGACTTCTTCACCTTCCTACACACCACCTTATTCCTGAAGATTACCAGTTTTTTGCTTCAGAGATTTGGCACCACTGATGAGAACAAGGCAGTGAGCCAAGAAAGGCCAAAAGCACCAAATTAAGGAAAATAAATTAGACAGGATAAGAGAGGAAAAACCGAGGGCTTTTCACCCTCTTCCTTCCTAACTGCAACGCTTTCTATTGCCCCGGGTCTTGACAAACTCTCCATTCCACAACCAAGACTTAAGGTAGGTGCACAAATACTCCATTCTTCAGTAGTGCACACATGGTTGCAAAGACACCATCCACTTTCAGCTTTTAAAAATCGTGTTTAATTATTAAAAAATATGTAAATAATGGTATGAAAGCAGGAAGTGTTTATCAATGACAGTGTAAGCAATTTGTCTGGCTTTTATTCTGCCTCCAAATTTCAGCTGGATCTTGAACTTAATGAACATGTATCCAAATTCTGCCCTGTTTAGATCAAAAGGGCAACTGATATGGTGAAAGCCAAGCAAGATATCAGTATTTTTAAGGAATTACCACTCATTTTCCTTTGGTTTAGGATACCATTAGAAAAAGAGAAGTTTAGAAAGTTTACATTGTTTTTGTTTTTAAGCAAACTCTCTTTATTCTCTCTTCCCTGGAACACTTGCTATTAATTGTCTCAAAGCATCAATGAGGTGCCCATTGCCCTGACTCTATCATGGCATACAATAAACCTCATTATTTTAATTAAAGATTTCAGTCAAACTTCCACATTTACACCTCTTGGCTGATCCTCTCACTACTAAGTGATAATGAATACGGAGCAACGTTAACCGGCAGCAATTAACAAAGTGCTTGATAACCATCATCATCTTTACAACAAGGATACTCATAGTTCCTATTTCTGGTGTTGTTGCCATGGCCCTATAGCCTGCTCAGTAAACAAGGAATCCTATTACACAGCCATGAATGTACCACGGCATTTTGTGTTTTGTAATGTTTACTAGACATAAACTTTCCATGACAATGAGACACTTTATTCTTCTGGAACTCAGCACGTTCATCAATCACCCATCCAACAGCAGCTCACAAACAACTCGAACTTCTAGCAAAAAAAAAACAACCCAAAAAACCCCAAAAAGGTGACATTCTTTACACTCAGGGACTAATGAGGTGCAGTACACAAAAGCAACATCCCTTTGCTCTGCCAAATTGTTCTCTTTTTAGAAACCCCAGCCAGGCTGTACCTCAAATTTCCAGAAGTACCCAAACTTGTCTTTTCCACAACCACAAAGACTGAATATTCAACTTAGAAACAAATTCTTTCCTTTTTAATTTCTTGTGCCCAGGTGCTGGCACAAAACTAGAAGAGAAAAAAAGCTGGGCTGCTAAAATGTTTTCCTCTGGAACATCCTGAGTAGTTTGGGAATGGCACCAATGCTCTCCTGGCTAAGGAATGACTGATGTCTCTGCAGGCCTGTTCTGTATCTTTAGATGTCATGGGTTAATAAGGTCATATTTTTAATCTTGTTTAAAACTTTTGCTTAGGCTGTGCAAGGTAGGCCAAACAAAGCATTAAACTCTATTAGTTGAGGATTAGAAGAAAAATCTCAAATCCTGCTGTTTTCAATATTTAAATGGGCCAAAGAAAAGCTGCACATAGCTCTGAGGAAAACTAATAAAGTCTATTTTAGGAACTATAAAAAAAGATGACATTTTAATTCAAGTAACATTAAATTAGAATGACATCAAAGGTCAGAAAAATCAAATATTCCTTGAAAACCAACCTAATCAGTATTTAGTAAAGAACCTCTCCACCTATGGTTGAGCTTTACTATTAAAAAGGCAACATTTTTACTCAGACTTTATCAAGTCTTATGCAAAGACCACATTAAAAAACAGATTATCAGAAAGCAAACTAATTTAATTTTAACGCTCATTTCTGGTTTACATTACAGATAATATGAATGACCACTAGTTGGAGAAAATACTTAAAGTTTTAAAAGAACATTCCAGAGGATAAGGATTCAATTCACCCTGAAACCTTCTGCATCTCCCAGGTAGAAAAATAATTTTAAAAAAAGGTGCTAAAATGAATTCTCAAAACCAAATATATTAAAGAACTGGGGGGGGACACAGATGGACAGGGATGATGGGACACCTTTGTCATTAATCTAACTCCTAAAAGCAAAGAAGTTTGAATTTTTTGGTCAGTGTGGACAGGTTGGGAAACCTTGGAGAGTTCTGCAGCTCTGGAGAATATATAGACTATTTTAATAGGGCATATTAAAGTGTAGTCACAGAGTGTTAATACAGAGCCTTTGTCTCCTTTACAAGGCTGTAAACAGCCCAGCCTCTACCACCTTCAGGGACTGGTGAAATGCATAAATTACCTTTATTTCTGAAGCAGTCAGACTTCGCTGACTCTTGAACCTGCTGACAGAACAACTGCAGCAGGGCAAGGCTTCCCTTCCCCAGGCAAAGCACTGCAGTTAATGAGCCCATTTGCAAGTGGAAGAGCCAGAATCAAAATCTTACAAAGCAATTCATTTGCCTCTGACTTTTTATGGTAGAAAATGACATTGTTGTGTTTCACACAGGTGCATCTCCCTGCTTTCAGGTATTGCCAACCAACGTGAGAGCCCAGGGCTGTCCCCTTCTGCTCACCCTCAAAAGCCCATCAATTACACACTGACAGCCAATGAAAACTTAATAGATCAATTTTGTTTTAAAACACAATTCATTTCTTTGACAGGCAGTCATGCACTTCACAGGCACGTGGGATTTAAACATGCCTATTCATCTAAATACGGTGTCTTTGATGCAGTGAAACATGCTGATGGATTTAATAAATATTCCATAAAATCTGCATTAGAATTTATTTACTGAACCTTACGGAAGCTAAGAACACTACCTGCCAATCCACCCCAGAGAAACAGAGCACTGCAGTCAAGATCTTCAGACACAAGACCACGAGCAAGGAAATTCAATTAAGGTTTTGCTACCAATCCACATTACAAAAATCCTGCAGTACTTTACAATTCAACTAAAAGATGAATTTGGTTTAGCCTGGGTTATTTCTAACAGAACATGGCAATTACCTCAAAATATAACAGCTAGAACAGCAAAGAGGGCAGAGGCCAAGTTAGAGGCACTTGGAAATGGGGGAAAATAGTTGCCTAGAGTATTTGGAGTGAAGCTGAAATAATTCATCTTAGACCGATGACAAAGCACCAATTTTACAGACAAAACTACTAAAATGCAACAGCAAAACCCACTACGTATCTTCTGCAAACTCGACACCATTTATATCACACTGCTGAGATACCTCAGTAATTCTGCCAGCTTCAAAGAGATTTTTCTGTTTTGTACTGTGCAAGCCCAGAAAGGACAAACCCTTGCAGTGCCATGGGGCAGGAGCTGCCTGACAGCAGCTCCACAGCAGGAACTCTGTACAGCTTAATACAGGAAATAGGCTTTTCTGGGTCCTCACTTGCAGTGGAGCTGAAAGATTTTCTAACCACGTTAATACTTTGTTCTTGGCTGGCACCTGGTAAAATGAAATGGTACCCAAGGCGCAGGAAGCTGACACAATGCACCCTAAAAAGCACTTTACAGTCAGTGTGTGCTGGTAACTCTGACCACACAGGGGCTGAGCATCTCCCTGGAAGCACCAGACCCTTCCTGCAGAGCAGTTTCCCCTCCCTACCACCCTGCTCTTCCTCCTACAGCACCTTTCCCCCACCCCAACACCTACTTCACTTTGAAAATTCTTTGTTTTACTTCTCCAAGATTCTGGGTATCAACAAACTGTACCATCCAGCTACCGAAGAACTGTGAGAGGAAATAATAGAAAAAGAACAGCTATGAGGATAAACTATTTGCTTTCTCTGTAAATAAGTAACACCTTTTGAAAAAAAAAACCCAACAGGCTGAATAATTTTGTCATGATATACTTTGTATTAAACACACAGTTAAAAATTGATCATGTTGGACAGATGTAATTGTGACCTAAATTATTTGGGAGAACTTAGTTCAATTATCCCCTGAAGCATAATCGCTTTCTCACACAGTATGTGATGCAATGTATGGAATAGACAATACAAAAAGGGCTTCCTCAAGTTCCCTTTTAAAGATTGTGAAAAGCACTGTAAGTAGCTTTAACATTGCTTGTTTTAATATATCGCAATATTTATCTCCATGAGTTACATGCACACCATACTATGTAGCCATAAACACATGAACATAAATACAAGCACAAAGAGATACCTTCTATTAATGGAATGAGAGAACTATTCTCCAAGTTAAAGGTCAAGAAACACAAATTACTGAAGTGTTGATTAAAAAAAAAACACATCACAGCTCTGTGAAAGCAGAAATCTCGTTATTTTTGATCATTATTTACATTGCAATGTTAGGGGCTGGGGTGTGACTTGTTTCTTATCTTTGGGAACAGCACCACAATGAAATAGTATCAAACTCTAAAAAAGGCATCCCTGAATATAAATCTAATAAACTCCATTTTTAGGTTTATCTCTGCTCCCTGTGATACCCAAAGTGCAAAGGCTGAAGGGTAACTTTATTCTGCCTCTATGGATATTCTGATGCAAAGACTGGTTGTGGGCAGACTTTGCTCCTGATGAAGTTCCAGGACTCTGGCAGCAAGCACGTGGCACCCAGGTCATACCACCTGCCCAGGTGGATGTGGCACAGAGATGCTATTCTGGCTCTAAGCCACCCTGAGACTCCCCTTCAGCTTTGCAAATTCCTACATAAAACCAGTTTAACTGGTTTACAGTCCCTTTACACCTGTTAGTGGCACAAAGAGACCATCACAGACACAATATTAAGCAGCATAATTCTGCTTATCCTGCTCCATTTACCTCAACTAATTAACTAGCAATAGTTTAGGTAACGGATGAAAATAGAATTGTTCACAAAGAGCTCTGTGATGTACGAGCTTGACAAAGGCCCTTTAGTTCCTGCTGTGCAATTAAACACCTCTGTAAATTGCAAACCCGGCCTGGAGCTCCCCAGGCATTCAGAGGGGAACACGCCGGTGTCATTTTCTTGCTCTTAGTACAGGTAATTAAAGCATATTGCAATGAAAGGTGTCCTCAGAAGTTTATCATTCTCTCAAGACACTCGATACAATAATTAACAAGGCTGTAGAGCCTCCAGAGGACACTGTGATTCCTTTCAGGTCCGGAAGGACACCTCAGAACCGGCAGGAACGGGAGGACTCAAGTCGAATTGCTGAATCATCTTGCCTCGTACAACTCACTACTTCGAGACAATCAAACTGCTGTCAGGAAGCAGAGATCTTTTTAATTATTTATTTAAGTATTGTGAATGTAGCCATTATTAACACAGAATAAAGGAAATGTCCATTGCCCGTCACATTTTTGAAACACTTCTGCCCAGCTGTGCACCAGCACAGGAATACAGCACACGACACCTCTCAGGATGTCCCCTCTGTTGTTCCAGGCTGTCTGCTTGTACAGCCACCCCTCAGAGAAGAACCAGCCTTCTGGGCTCTC
Organism: Melanocharis versteri; assembly: GCA_013397845.1. NCBI lineage: Eukaryota > Metazoa > Chordata > Aves > Passeriformes > Melanocharitidae > Melanocharis > Melanocharis versteri. The sequence continues at coordinate 123,457 of VZTG01004374.1, read as the reverse complement.
CTCAACCTCTGCATGCCCAGAAAAAATACTACTGTGAGAGCATACAGTGCCCAGGCACTGCAGACACATGGATCAACAGCACCTGCTGTTAGATCTGGGCCATTTGCTGTGCTGTTCATCACCTCACCCTCTGCTTTCAAACACAGGCAGGTAACAGCAGCGTTACGAGGGTTCCTGTTCTCACCTTAGCTCTCATTTTCAAAGCACTTTTGTCCAACCTTTGAAACATCAATCTGATGAGTGCCCTACGAGTGCCATTTGCTCTCAAACTGTTTTGTAAACGCCTGCATTCCAGTAACTTCTTCAGCCAGGATTGGGGATGAAGCAGTTGAAGAGAAGGCAATCACATCCCAGAGCTCTTCAGGGGTTCGTGCACAAGAATGAGAGGAATAGCTCCTATAATGGCTGATGACCTCAGTGCTACTTAAAGCTGAAAAAGTACACAGCTGGCTAAGTGCCAATATTAAATGGAAAGAAGCCCTAAAATAAAAATGGCTGGAACAGTGGATGCCAAAAAAGTGTAAACACAGACCAGCCAAAGCAGGATGCAATGCAGTAGGGAAGACACTGATGAGACAGGTGGAAAACAGTTGGTCCTGAAAATCCCTTGATTTTTTTTTTCAGTGGTTATGATCTCTGTTATCATCTGAAACACTTCTGGTATGTGATATTGCAGACAGACACTCTGGAAGGTGGTTGCCTCCAGCAGTGACAAAAGGTAAGGTTTTTTACCTCACTTAAACAAAAAGCAATAATCTAACGTATTTCACCATTTTCGCCCTGGTACTTCTAAAAAATTCCATTAAACTCTCAATGACCCAAACCCTTAACATTTTCTAAATGCTGTAGGATTTAGTATTGGTAGCTCATAAGTTCAGAATGACAATCTGAACAGGAAAGCAGTTAAGGCAGGGGATGAAGACCCAAAAAAAAAGGGGAACTATTTGGACAGGAACAAAGGAACTCTTTACTAAACTACGCAGCTGTCACTGAAAGTTACGATTTCAGAGAGATATTAACATTAAATGGTCTGTTCACCACACTTTCTTACAGCAGTGTTGAACTGCTTTCACTGAATCAAGTCTTCTCTTCACAGCTGTTAAATTCAGAATTTTTACCATGGACAAAGTCTGAATCAAGGATGATTTCCACAGTTACCTTCAAGAGCTTTCAGGTATATGCAATTTTGCTCATAAGCCTTAAAGAACTGCCTAAATGCTTACAAACTCAGCATTATCAGCAGAAACTAGAACAGCCCCTACTGATCTCAACTTCTAGGAAGTTCAAGTTCAGAGTCATTCTTAAGAATGTGCTGTCACCTCTAAATGGTGATTTCTACTGTACCCTTTACTAAAATACAGATTTCACTAGAAAGATAGTTTTCTGAAAAACATTATAGATGTCATGTCTCCATGTAAAGACTTAGCATAAAGATTCCTCTGAAACACACGGAAAAAAAATCTTGTGAAATTTGTCAAGGCCTGACAGATTTCAAGAGCTGTAGCTGTATATTTACACTACTAGACTGTGCATGAGTTTACTGTGGCTGTGCACATACACTGCAATTTTAGGACACAGAGCAGTTAAATATTGGAATGAGCAAATCTGAAAATGTGTCCCTTGAAGACCCAGGCCAGGGCATGGAGAGGCAGGTGTAACACAGCACACAACAAAGCAAGGTGCTGACAACTTTGGCTCTAATCCATCAAAGCACTTAAGCACATGTTTAATTTTAAGCACATGAGTAATTCTATCAACTTTAATAGGGCTACTCATGGTTTAAGTACTGTGATGGATGGGGGCCAGAACACCCAGAACCTTTAAGAATGCTACATGGCCTATGTTACACGAAGCAAATACAGCATTCTCCCACTAAACAATTAAGTTATAAATGCTTTGAAAGCAAAATTTACCATACGTTGAACCCAGCTCTGCTTACATAAGCTCACCAATGCAAATTCTTCCACAGGCTCTGAAGATAAAATATGATGAGGGTTCTCATGTACAAGATGTCCACAAATTTTTACTTTGCCCTTCTTTTTCTCCAACAGCTCTGAGTCACCTCTGCCCATCACACTGTCCTTTGAAACAGGGGGATCAGCTAAGCACACCAAAAATTTAGCTACTAGTTACACTCTTAAATAGGATGCTACTGGTTGCAGTTTGCAAACATCTGTATTAGAGCCTTTTTTACCTGTGTCATACATGTCAAACTGCAACAGGCTTAACAGTGCAGCAACTCCTGTCTAACGTTTATTTTGGATATTCAAAGCTGTGCACGTGCCTCTTTTGTACAGATATAAGGTGTTGCAAATATGTGTCCTTAAGTAAAAATAGGGTTTCTTTAAACTATTTTATACAGCCAATATTAAGGATGGGAAAAAGAAACAAAATCCCACACCTGCTTTGCAAATTTCTAGCTAGGACAGCCTCTCTAAATCAGTGGTGACTTACTCAATCTCTAAACGACTCACTAGAAAATTCTTGATCTTGTTTTATCTTAATATGGCTCCACAACATGTGACCAAGTCTCATAAAATAATTTTCTAAGAAAGAGAAGAATGGAACAATTTGAGAAATCCCTTACAGATATTTTCTTCTTGGTTTTTTCTTTGTTTGTTTTCTTTTACTTGTTGGTAAACAAGCAGCAGAAGGAACACAAAAGCAAATATCTTCTGCGTGGACTATACATTCTGAGATATCTGCAGCAAGGGAATTATATACTACTGCTTATGAGATGGATTTTATAGCAAATGAAGTACACTACCAGGGATCTTAAAAATTCCATTAAACACAATTCAAAAGAAAAAAAAAGCTTTGAAACTATGTTACTGCAGAGTTTTCACTTTTTGCCAGAATTGTCAATTTATTAAAACAGCACATCCAGAAACAAATTTTGCCGTGCTACTACTGTTCACAGTTTTAATAATAATTTAGACAATTTCTAACTTGAAAAGCTTTGTAAGTTATCACAACAGAGTGTTTTACAGTTGTTTTTGTATAACAAATAAGTTTATCCTTGACTTCTAGTATTTCTACTTCACTTGTGCACATGTATCACAGGAGCACCGTGTGAGCCACAAGCTTGGAATCCTTGCTGAGAAGGGGAAGGAGGCAAAGTGACTGTGTCTGCAAAAGGCAGCTCAGAGTAACTATGACAGACGTAAGCTTTTCTCAAAAAAAAAGTTCAGGAAGTCAAAGCAGCATATCAGGCAAAAGCAAACCAAAACAAAAAAACCACAACAGATCCTACTCGCAAAAAAATACATGTCTGTACTTGTCTCTGAGTGAAATCCTCAGCATCACACACAACACTCAGCTAAGGCTGTCTTTATTTCACATTAATATGTCCAGTGCTTTTACCACATTGTGAATCTTTAAAACAAGGAATGTATTTCATCTTGTGAGCTTCTGTGTGTCCTCACAGCTTCCAGCAATCCACTGGTCATCAGGGCTGTTACTCTACAAACACAGACACACTTCAATTCTGTTCCAAACTGGAATTCAAAGCATTTTCTTCTCTATTTAGGGTGGTTTTAAAATACTTTTCCAGAGTCTCAATCGCTGTTAAGTGATCTTCCCTTACCTCTGGCACAAGTGTCAGTGAGCAGGTAATCCTCACAGAGCAAACCTACCAACACCCAGCAGAAATAAACCACTCAGCTCTGTTACCCCTGATTACAGCTCACATGGAGCTCCAAGGATCAATACCCAGCCTCATGTTTATAAAGGTTGGTTAATGCCACAGTCACACCACTGTTTATCAGTATCTATGTAATAAGATGCAAGTATATTATGACACGAGATGATGAGAATTGAAACAAGCAAAATCCGGTGTTAGTTCCACTGAAAAAGCACTTGGATCAGAAAATCAAAACTCCTGCATATGGAGTCTCAAGTAACCGAACTGCACTGCTATTTATTCTGCATCTCCCATATCACTGATTTTACTACTAAAGTTTTACTGAGACAAGAGTGTGCCAAATCTCGAGGTGGCACGAGACAGGGGCTGAATGCTCCCCATAGCTGGAGTGCTCGGAGCAGCCACGACAAAGCAACACTGCTGTGGGCACCAACCAAGACTCACCACAGGGAATCCAGCAGGGAACATCTTGCACAAGTCTTAGCATCGTTCTAAAAAAAGATTTCAGCAGTAAAAACCTTGTTGGTCTAAACCAACACCTGCTTTTTCTTACGAAAGGTCTCCTCCTGTCACTGGTGCCACTGAGCCCTCTGCAGACACCAAAGCTGCTCTAACACCTCCTGGAACATCGCTGGAAGGGAACACAAAACTTTCCCCTCTAGATTAGCATGTTCCAACCCTAAAGCTCTGAGGTACAGTAACATTGGCTCGGTTACAGCAAAGGTCATTCAGATCAAGTTCAGGCTGCCCTCAACCTAAAAGAAAAAGGTATAGTTTTTATCTGTTCAGTGAACAACCAGAGTATTCACATTTCCTACACAGCTCACGGGAAACTTCCGTGATTACTGGTTTAGGCAGAGAAGTCGTGGAAGCACAGACTCTCCTGTAAGTTTTAAAATCTGTTTTCTAATATTTTCAAATCCTCTATTGTTACAAACAACACCAATGTCTCCTGAAACTGTAAAATTACAGGAGGAGAAGTTTTCCATTACACCTCACTCGTGCAATTGCCAGTGTTTTTGGCCAGTTTCATGTTCTGAAAAAGTTTTCTCTGTATTAGTCCTCCAAAGTAACAGGAGTGAAAAACCACTTCAATAAATTACGATCTTAAGAAAGGCAGTCTCTAAGTACAGCCAAATTAAACTTTAAACTCAGCAAAGCTAAATGAAAATTGTAGCTGTTAGCATACTTTCCTCATGCTCAGTAAAGTTCCAGTGTATTTACACACAGATACCCTGACACACTTAGACAAGCAAAGTTACTCTCTTAACAGCCCAGAAGTAACACAGAAATTGCTTATAAGCAACTTGCCATGCAAAAGAGATGAACCACCCTGAATTTCAAAGCCAACACTGGAAAAAGGAAGCATAAGGCAAAAGTGCAAAGAATCGAATTTGTAAGTGAAGAAATCCTCCAAAAGCAACTTGACACCAAAACCATCAGTCTCAAAGGCTCCACCATACTGGTAACAAGACCAAACTCAGATATTTTTGTACTAATTACCTCTGGTGGCCCAGACATCAACAAGTATCAGGCAATAGCTGCCTTTAAAGTATCAATACTGATTTCTATAATTATATTTCATATGATACAAGATATTTTAATTTCTTTTCCAGTTATTAAAAGTTTTGCACTACCAGAAGTGAAGATGATATAAGAAAAGTATTTGTAAGTAAACACCAAATATTACCAGGCAACAACAACAAAAATACCCTCACTTCCTTCCAAGCACAGACACCGTCAGCACCACATTAAATCCATTAGCAAAATTCTTCAACCAGTGTCAGGGAATATTGTTTCAGGCAACAGTGTCTACCTGATGTTCTTGCTGGCCTGACTTTAGAAGACACCGTCAACTAAAAGACATCAAAAATACCTTTTTTGTTTTTAGACATCTAGGGCACTGTTTACAGTAAAGCTGGAGTCAATTTATGGACAGAAACACAAGTTTCTGTACTGCTACTTCTGAAATAATTTTGCTTTGGATTAAGTAGGGAAAAAAAATCTTCCTTTGATACAGAGGAGCTGGACAAACGAATCTGAAAACACAATACACAGTTCCAGTACCTAGATATTATATTTCCCATTATGCCCACTCACTTAAAATGCATAGTAAGAGAACAATACTTTTAGGCCACACTCCACCACGATTCTGGACTTCCAGGGAACCCCACCTTTAGTACCAAGAGAGTTTATTTAACCAGGAAGGTACCATTTAGAACCAGAATGGTTCATGGACATTTTGGACCAACAAGTTCTGGATCCAAACCAGAGCCTTCCCTAATACAACATAAATTAACTGGAAAAAATCCAAACAGCTCTTATTAAGAAGCCTGGAAGCCACGATCTGAAGAAACTTTCACTCCACTGTGTTTAACATCTACATATATCTGAACTCAATCTGTAAGAAGAATGACCTTTTACTGAGCTTAAAATTGGAAATTAATTATACCTGAATAAGCACATTTATTTTCATTTCCCCTGATAAAAGGGAAGTTATATTGTTGTAATTTAAGTCAAACTGTGACAACGGCACAATTATCATGTCCTGGCCCTGACCTGACATTTCTAAATGATAACAAAGAAGTAAAAGACACAGTTCATGCTGACAGTATGTAATGAATGAGAATGTTAGGCCAAAAGTTACGTGAGAAATTACTTGCTGATACTTAGCTCATCAGTTAGAATATACAGCACCTCGTCATAATTGTCCAATTACTTTCACAACACATGGTCCTTTAAATACTAGTAATATTGTTTGAATGAGAAACTTACACAAAGCTGAAGAAAATAATCTCAAGAGAGTATAACACTGCAAATTACTTAAACAGTATTGCTTGGGCACAATTATTGATCCAACCAGCTGCTACCTTGGGTTCAACAAAACCACAGGAAAAGCTCTGAGAAGCTGGAGATACCTTGGTTCTACCTGAATCTGACCGACCCCAGTGGCACCCAGCTAATGCAGAGGTATTAAACCAGGCATCATAACTGTTTCACTAGATTTGCATTCTATTTGAAACAAAGGAAAACTTGAAACTTCAAAAGGAAAATGAGGATTTTTTAGATTATTCAAATACTAGGGTTTTTTAAAGAAACAGACAAACATACTGAATGTGACTTAACTTCAAAACTTGTTATGAATTTTGCTTCTTGGAGTTCCTGAAGTGGCAGAATGGCAGAACCTGAAGAGGAATCACAGTGAATCTCTCTTATACTCTTTCCCTAATCCTCCCCAAGTGCCATTTCTGACACATAATACTGGACTGCACAAACCACTGGTCTAAACTAGTGTTGCACTGATTCTTAGAAATTCTCTTCCTAGAAATTTCAGCAGACCAGATGCCACTATGTTACAGAAAATGTGTGCTTAGTACCACAGATTTGATTAAAGGAATTTGGTGAATCATCAGTATCTACAACATTCTAAAATATATTATTTATCAGATACATAAAACAGACTACATGAAACATTTTTTTCATTTAAATAAGAGGAGCTGCTTTTTAGCCATGGGGTAAGAAGATACTTCCCTGCTAGTGAGAGGAGAAAGGGGAGAATGGACTCGGCTGCAGCAATCAAGAGGGACAAGGCTTTCCTTCCAAATGTTTAACATATAGGATTGAAAAACCTCCTTCCCTGCGAGAAGTTTCACAGAAAGATAAACCACGTTTATTCCCACCAGGTACAAGAGCGTATTTTCAACACATGCAAACAGTATGCAGAAATGCCCTACGAATTTACTACCTGGAAATCAGATAACACCACCAATGTACCTACAGCACAATGATATTCACCTGCACCTCCTCCTGTACTTTAGTGCAGGAATTAAGAGGGGCCTTTCAAGAGTTTAGACCTATAGAATACAACATAACCAACAGCACATGCTGTGTGTTCCAAACACATTTATGAAATGTTTAAGCTATGTATTTTAGTAGGTTATTAACAGTTGGTGTTGGCAGCAAAAGGCTACATTTCTCTAAAAACATCCATGTAAACCTAGCCATAAACATTTTTATGAGTAAGTTTTTTTATAAAGCACTGCACTGACATGAGCTAGTCAATCCTTTCCTAAGGGGCAGATTAAGTATTAAAGTACACCCAAGGTGTGGCATCGTATCAGTTTACCCTTAGTGGCAGTTACACTTACACAATTAGAGAGAATTCTACATCAGCTTCATCTTTCGAAACCAGAAAAGCTTGTGACAATGCTGAATTCTACCAAGTGATTCTGAGGGAAGAAATCCCAGTGGACAACTTACAGCCTAAGCTGTGTAACTACAGATTAAGTCCCTAGAGGGAAAGAAAAAACCAAAACTATTTTCACACTACATGACAATTATGAAACCCACAAGGTACGAAGGTAGTGCAAGCGTTGTCTTGAGCATTGTGCCTCAGAGAGTATTTCAAATTTTTGTCTGACCTACCTCTGCATTTATCCTTTCTGCATGAGCAATCAATAAAAAAAGAGAGGGGAGGGAAGAAGTATCTGGGTGATAATTTCACCATAGGCAATCAACATTCATATCCAGCATTAATATTCAGGAAATGCCCCAAGTCTCAATCATTAATGATTAAGTATCACCACACCCTGGAATATTTTACTACATATCTGTATTGACATCATGAGATCCAAACTTCAAACGTAATTGCTTGCCATTTTAAAGATCTTCTTGGAATTCATAGACACTCACTAAATCTATAGAAACGCCTGTGCCAAGGCAACAAACAACTGAATTTAAAAGGCTGTAGTCTCAACTTCCAACACACTTCAGCAGTCTGAGGAAACTTTAGGACATTTTAAATATAAACTATCATCTTCTGGAAGACCGAAGTTAGAAAATTTAAACCTTAGACTAAGAGTGACTTCTTACATTTAATAAGAAATAATGCTTTATGCTTTGTAATTTCACCTCACAGCATCATACATCTGCTACACAACTTGCCAGAGGATTTACAGCTGCACTCCCGAGCTTACACAGCCCAGCTCTTGGTGAACACTCAGCACATGGAAATGGCTCTGGGAATCAAAACCACCCCTGGACACCCAGTAGGGCACAGGAGTTGTGTGCTCCAATGGAGCAGAGATGGCAATGTTTAAATGTTTATCACCCTTTGCAGTATTACTACTTTTAAAGACACTGATGAAGAATCTGAAATAAGTCATGTGCATACTTTCATTTTGCAAAAAGGACGGTTATTTTTGTGACAAAGATGTTCTCCTCAAAGTAACTGGGTGTCCTATTTTGTTGAAAGGAAAGATGGATAAAAAGAGAAAAGCAGCAAGCAAACTGTATTATCAAATTAGATGACATATTTGCTTGAAAACCTAAAGTTTAAAGCACTGAGGACATATTGAGTACCACTGCATATACAGCTACTTACAAAGGGTTAATGTACAATATGCAGCAGTTAATTGTCACAGATAACTATAGTTAGAGTTCAATAAATTGGTGGAAGGATTATAGTGCAGTTTTATCACTACCTCCAACACTTTTACTGATGTGCTTATTACTTTTTTTATAGCGTTCTGCTCTTGAGCAACCAGTTTATAATATTTACCCTTTTAAAACTAGATATACAGAGAATACATATATATATAAAAGGGCAACGAAGTTTACATGGCAATACTAGGGCAGCAACTAACACATCACACACATATATATACATACATATAGTAATTACCCACATCTTGCATGGACAAACCTACTTACAAGCCTAGAGGCAAGAGGCAGCTGCCAAAATCCACGTATTTCATGCATGACAAAAAAAGCACCAACGAGGACTGGTCTTTTTCTCTCAGAAGATGAGGATAAAAATACCACCACTACAAACAGTTTTTGTATACACATCACACACACAGACACACACATAGACTATTTTTCTATCTCTAAATTACCTCTATTAGCTACAGAATAGTCCAACATAAATAAACCTCAGAAGCTGAACGTGGTAAAAATACTACATAACACTGGGATGTTTTTTAATTGTGTTTTAACCATTTGCAAGTATAGTTCTTTTGTATGCCTTCCTTAATTCAGTTTATCAAACCTAGAATGATCTAGTATTGTTTCTAGTCCTCACACTAAAAGCAACAACCAGCTGACTCAAATTCACTGCAACTGCAACTGGAGAATAATTCATCACCCCTCACATAGAGCAAAACCCAGCTCCTCTCAGGCAGACACTCCTTTGGGTCTGTGATGCACATGAACACACAGACTGATTCAAAACGTGTATGTTGTGTTAGTAACAGCTCCAAGTACCACTGTACCTGTAGAACACCTTCCCCTCTGTGGAAGCAGGAGAGCAGAAGTCACCTTGAAAGGATAAGCTGTGGATTTGCACACTGAGCCTCCGTTTTTTTGTGTTTATCTGCATCACACAGCAAACACCTCTCAAATAATCCTGCCTTGTTTTGTCCATCTTATCCTGAACAGTGTCAAAACACCCACTGGAGATGCAGTGTGTAACCACAGCCTGAGCACAAAGCATGTAAAAATGTGTATGAAAAGCCCCACTGGAGCACGTCCAACATGTGGATCTGTGTGCCACAGACACGGAGGGTGTAACTCACAACACATCCTACTGTGTGTATAAATTGACACATCCCCACTTCTGACACATTTGCAGCACAGCCTTTCTTTACTACCCTCTCTCAGAAATGGAATAAGCATCTTCCCAAGACCACCAACTTTAGCAAAAAAATGAGTGGGAAGGAAAGCACTGAACTGTGACTGGGACCAACAGCCCTCCAAGCCAGGATCTGTAGGACAGCCCAGTTCTCTGGTGTCTCTTAACAGCACACAGCTTGGTAATTCCAGGCAGACTGTGACTGGGAAAGTGAGTGTTCACAGTGTTAGAACCTGCTTTAAAAAAAACCACATTAGAACTACAACTGCTTTTTAGGAGTAGGTTAAAGGATTTAAAATTACCTTTTTATATAGGCAGTCATTGGCAATGGTGTCCTAAATTGAAAGGAACCCAAATTATGGCAATCTTAACTCAGATACTTTCTAAGTTAAGTGTATCCTAAACAACGTTGCTTCGGTCAGTCTACATGAAACACAAATTTTTCCCTTCAAACAACCTAAAACCAGAATAATTTTCCCAAATCAGCTTTCACTTCCGTTATGATCTCCTTTGCTATGGTAGTTTGTTTGCTTCTCAGATCACATTTCGCACAGGAGACAGAACATAAAAATAAGTTCTATTTATTGCTTTATAAGCATTACAGCATATTCAAGTAATAAAGGACCTATACACAATCTTTCATACTTGTAGTTTGGAAGGCCTTGCAGGTGATAAATATTTTAATGAAACCCAACACACTGCAGGTGCATCTGCATGAAATAAATAGACAGTGCTGGCTATCTATCAGCAAACACAGAAAGAAAAATCTTCTCAAACCCTCCAGATAATCTGCAGTCCAACTAGAAACACAGGAAGTCAATACAGGTCGGAGAAAGAAACACATATACTAAACTCCTTCTTGGAGTTTGAACATTCTTGGGATTAAATCCTGCCCTCTGCTCTAGGAAGCATAAACATAATTGTGCATCACTCACTGAAAGGAAAAAAACAGTCTTTATTTAATAATCTTACGATTGCTTGATTAGTGCTTGGAAAATAAAAAGCACTACTTAAGTGCTAAATATTATTAGCTTTTTCAGAACGTCAGCTCCAAACTCGCCACACCCCATTTCCTTCTCTCGTAACTCTCTTCATTCATGTCATCAGAAGGCATCTTATTTTCAGCAACAACTACTCACTTTTTTTTTTTTAAATGCTGCTGGATGCGCAGAACTACTGTTGAGGTTGCTTGGCAACTAGTGAGACATATCAGAAGGAGAGATAAGGTCCAGAATGAATGGAATTGAAGAGAACTATATTTGGTTTCATTAGGAGATACTAATGCACTCAAACTATACTGATTTGAATTACCCACGCTAAGGTGAAATTTTGCTGTTTCTTACAAAGAACAGAGATCCATAATCACAGAATAGCACTAAATCCAGGCAGCCATCTCCTCAGTCACATACATGTCTCCCTCTACAGAACAGACTTCAGAACCAGAGCTTTTACCTGGGCTAGCAGTTTGGAACAGCACGGAACTGTCAGGAAACACACACACTTGGTAAGTATTTTTAAGAATTTTAGGCCACAGAGGATAGCTGAATACTTCAGCCTGCCTTTCAGTGTACCACAAGCCACTGTGCTTCTCCATACGCTTTAATATTGAGATGAAATTTGGAATGAAACAATTATTCCTGAAGGTCACAGTTTGAAATGAGATGAGATTGAGCACCCAGGACTCCTGTAAGGACAGAGAACTGCTTACAAAAAGTCTGCTCTAATAACCCAAGGAGGTCAGGAAAGCCTTGTGCAGGACAAGATGGAAACAAGCCTAGCAGCCCTGAATGAAAGAGTTTCTTATCTCAAGCTCTTCAACCAGCTTTATCTGCACCACGTGAGTGAGAATCAACCAGTCTGGCCCAAAAGAGGATCTTCTGACATCACCTCAGACCCTGCCTGATCTTTGATGCTTCAGGAGGAAGTGAAAACAGTGACAAAACAGGCAGCAAATTATCTTAAGGGAAAAAACCAAAACCAAAAGTCAACCCCCACACTTCCCCACCTCTCTGACGCCCGTGGGCAGACACGGGGCTGAAAGGTTTCAAGGCTTCAAACACCAACACAGAATTGCAAATACAACGTAATGTTCAGGGTATGAAAAGGAAGAATCTGCAGCACGTGCATCAGACTTTGTGCTTCCCCAAGGCCACAGTGGGCACCCTGAGCACACACACCTGCGTCAGGAAAGCTGAATCCTCATGTGGATTGAAACAGGGTTTAAAAATAAACCCATACCTCCCGAAGATTGCTTAAATGAGGCTTCCTCTTTCCCAACACATTATTTTAAATAATGGATCCCAAATGCTAGGGAAGCCAGTCTCATGCCTGCCCTCGTTTTTAGGTATTTTTCTGACACAGCACCACCTCTGTATGGCCATGAAATCACGGCTGGACACCCCCTCTTGTGGACCTGGGACAACTCCTGTGGCCTTCCTTTTGATTTGAAGTTCTTCCCAATAATTCCACATCCTTCATGAAGTGAAGGCACCAGCACGGGATATACTATTTTAATAACACTCTTATCAGATCTGGAAGTCCCCTTTATCGCTTATGCTTCACCCTCCCTTTTTTTAGTCATCCAAGCCTGCATTTGTCTTTTTGCCACAAAAACATCCCCGACCATACTAAGGTAATTTAACTAATTGACTTTTGAGTCCTTTTCCAATTTTACAGATACAATCTAAACTCTGACTCCTGCAGGACTCTCTCAAGTTCAGCTGCACTGAAACGAATTTCTGAAGTACAACTTATCAGATCACCCCTCCCAGTAATAATTATAAATAAGTTATATAAATTGGTGTTTCCCATAGTTTCTCATAGGATATCCTCTGGGACTTTTCTTCACTGTTTATTGAAAATATCCATATTCTATTTCCATAACAGTATCACAGAATCACACAGAGATGATCCCAATATCTGCCCTTCTAACAGACACCAAACTTACATTTCTGTTTGCAGCATTATCCATGATGGAAACATACTTTCTTTGGTAAGGAATAATATATATAGAGTATTTCTACTTTCTCTACATAACTGTGTATAACTTTACCTTCTGCATTCAGTGAAAAGAAAAATCTGTGCCCAAACAATATTATTAAAAATTAAATGGAAAAAAAATTACTGTTTTCTCATTGTCTGAAATTATCAGAATGGAACCTATGAATTTCAGTTAAGAAAACTGAGGCCTTGGTTGACTCCAGTTAATCCCAGAAAAAATACATTTAAAAAAGTTATTCAGCCTGAATAAAACTGTGAGGAAAAAGTCAGACATTATGCTGCCCACATGATTTCAAAGTGTTTTTTCCAACTCCCTACAACTGCACAGAATACAGAAATGTTTAACTAAACTCAAGCTTTTTCACCCATTTCTTGCCCCTTATTTTACAGTGTCAGAAAGATACTGAGGTAACAGAACGCTCCCAAGTTCTTCGGTGATAAACATAAGGAAAGTAAACATTTGATTGCATAAGATACAATTACATAAAGTGAAGACTGTCCAATTAAGTGAAAGCAAAACACAGAGGCAGCACGGAGCATCCCAAGCTCCCAAGAGTTCGGGGAAATTAGGAGTGACACAGTTCCAGTTCAAAAAACCAACAGGCAAAATAGTTACATTTCAGATTTTTAAGTGTCCTATGTGTACGTTACAGAGCGTATTTTTATCTACAATGTTCAGCATAAGCAGAATGTGTTCCTATGAGTAACTACTTTGAAACAACATTAATCACGTTGACATAGCAAAATTAAAGGGTTGCATCCAATTTCCAGGCATCTATTTCAGTGTGCTTCAAAACCCAGAACTGAAAATCCAGAACCTTCCCACAACATAGAAATTTAACAACAAAAAAACCCCACACGACCCCATTAAAGCAAATCTTCCAGAAAGTTGTATAACAAGCTTGCTACAGAACACACTGAGACAAAGTACCAGGAAACTTAATTCTTATACTGACACTGAGCTCTGCAACTGTTCTGTCAAGTATTTGGACGTGTAGAAAGTGCTGCTCTGCCTGACCTGCACATGGGTTTGGGGTTTGTTTGGCAGATTTGGACTGAGTGGTCCCAGCTTTTCTGAGAACCCCAAGTGCTTAACTGAGCCCTTCCCCTTTCAGTTTTCTCTCTCATTTAAATGAAAAATAATTTCCCTAGGCTTTGCATTGTGCTTATAGTTTTTTTCCCATGAATAATGCAGTGCTGTGATTACACTCTGATTTCATAAGATATTCAATAAAACCATTTCAGTAAATGGCTATGTCCTCAGGATTACTTTATTTTGCTTATTAAAAAAAAAGTTGTTACGACTCTGAGTTTTTATATTTATCTTAGTCTTAACCTGCTAAAAACAACAAAAAATACATGAAGCTATGCCAGTCACTGTTATGCAATTAAATTAAAATTCATGAAACCAACTAGTTTAGCTTTTCCATAGTAATGCCACATTAAACCAAATTGACCTAGCCTATTTTAATTTAAATTATCAGGGTTAAAACAGGCATTACACATAGTTTTCTGAGCTTACTGTGCTAAGTGTCCCACTACACATTTTTATCTATATTTAAAAAAGAAAATTAAAAATCAAGCAAGATAGAAGCAAGGCGTCCTTTGTCACTACAAATTCAAGAAATTTACTTCACAAACACCCATTTCCTCACGACATTTTCTACTTAATATGAACATTTATATTACATACATAATTGTACTGTCAAAACAGAATAAAAATGTCTTAACTTGAAGGAAACCAAAGCATTTCTATGCGTGCAGACCTCCAGACACGAAGGGAGTGTTTAAACCCCAGTGATTAAGGAGGCAGCAGTAAATCCCCCAGCAAGCTGTGAAGGTGCCACTCGAGGCTAAATGCAGCATCTCCTGGGACTGCACCAACCCCAGAAGGAAAACCCTGCACACCTCTGCCTGCTCCATTAGCTCACCCACCGCTCCTGGGAGGCTGCAAGGGTGCAGCTGGGAGAGATAATTATTTTCTGGTGCCTTAACTAAAAAGAGAAATGAACACAATGACTTATTCAATAGCCCTATGGAGAATACAGCCAGCAACAGGTAGCTCAGACAGAAGGTCACGAGCTTTCCTGTACTCCTGTAACAGCAACACCTCGAAACAAAACATCTCATTGAGATATTCCACTACTACATTTTTCAAAAAGTGGATGCTTTTGCCTCTTAGCTGTCAAAAACACCCCTCAATGCATTGCTGTTTCTAAGCAAGCTCAGCTGTAAACAAGAAATTTTAATTAACTGCATGTTTACATTAGAGTACAGTTGTAGAAATAACTATTAAAAGCTGATGCAGCTACACTGGCACTGTATCCTAAATGCTTGGATTTACTATTAACTCAAGGTTCAGCTGTTAAAGTAAAATGTAAGGCATGCTATTTTTAACATCAAGACTCAAGTTATACCAAAAAAAAAAAACCCCTCATCAGTGGAAATTCCTTCATTTCAACTTGAGAGCTTTGAATGACCAAGACTAAGATGAGCAATTTCTGTATCTCGGCTCTTCATCGGAGATGGGACCTGGGCAACCCTAATACACAAACGCATGACGTACCTAAAAATAAAGCTAGAGATAACTTTGCCTGCTGGATTAGACTTCAAAGCCTCAGCTCTGCCTGCCTTGATCTGAGACGCTGGGGAAGGATGTTCACAGAACTGGAACAAGAATAGTGTTTTCACTTTTTAGAAAAACGCCTCGAAACCCCCAGACCTGCTCCCCCAGCCCAAGAGAACAACACAGGAGCTCAGCAACCTAAGAAACAGGAACAAGAAACCCCACTCATATCTAGATTGCTAGAAGGAGCAGGGAAAGGCACAGCTTTTATTAATAATAAATTTTATCTTATGGGACAAAACCACGAGGTTTTAACATAATGAAACCGAAAAAAAATTTCCCAGCTGGAATGACTGGCAAGAGATAAAATGTAGATACCTCACGAAGTAAGGGGAATCTTCAGGGTTTGCAATAATGTGAACGAATAGTTTTAATATCAGAAAGGTAACCGCAGTAAGTTTAAGATGATAAGCAGCACTCTGTTCATATATAAACTAATTCAAGCGTCCATCTGGATAAACTAGTAAAAAAAAAACATTTTTTATTGGGAAAATCAGAGTACTGCCCAGCCTGCCCACCCAAAATGTCTGGGAAATAAGAAATACAGTGAGACACTACAGAAGAAAATTCTTCACATAGTGCTGATTCTGTAGCACTGGCTAGAGAGAAAGGTAATCACTCTGCACTATCTAATTATTAAGAAAAGCTGGTGAAAACCTGAAAAACACAGGGAAATTTTTCAGCAAGGACATGAAAGTGTGGAATATAGACATACATTTAATATTCTCCATAGAGAGCTATATTTTTGAAGTTATCTGAAGTTTTTTTGCAGTATTTAATATAGTTTGTGATTTATTAAATAACAAGTTAAATAGAACATGATACATTGGTTTATACTACTAGATGTTTGCTTAAGATAAGAAAACGGAGAAAAATACACCACTTCCACTTTAACTCATGAATGTGGAAACTAAAAATATTTTTAAAAAAATCTGGAGTGAACTGAGGAAGAGTAAGACTTTTTTTAGCTGTTTTTTTTTCAGTCTCCCTCTATCTCAGATTCTGCTGTGCAACCAAACTTGAAGAAGTGTTGTTGCTGCAAAATTAATTTCCAGAAATGAAAATCAGAGGCTGAGTACAAGAGAGAACAAAATTAGCACTCCAGTGAGGAAAAGCAGGAAGAGTTCATGTAGATCTACACCAGCCACAACACATTCTGACTTTGTCCAGCTAGCAGGAAAACCAGAGAAAGGAAGATAAAGGGTGAGCTGATGCAGGAATATTTCGGGATCAGTGTTGCATGAGGGAGAAAAACAAGGAGTGGAAGAAACAGGAGACACCCAGAAAGCCACAGGTCCCACAGAGGAGCTGCAGATGCTGCAGGGGAGAAAGGATTTGGGAGAAAGAACAAGTTACAGAACCCAGACTTCTCTCACTCAGCTACCCGCTGAACGGTTTATTTTCTGTTTTGGGAAAATAAAAGGAAACTTGCACATTTGCTTGGTTTTACCAAAACTAATGGGTAAAATCCCACATCTACCATCAAAAGTCAAACCTCTCGCAGACCCATTCACAATGTTTTCCACATAGTTAAGCCTTAAGCTCTCTTCTGTCTGTCTCTTTTGCTTCTCAGATTACATCACTCGTGCTTATTCCGCTATTCATAGTTATTGCTCTCCAAGCTCTCTACAACTATAAAGCTTTCTCCTGGGTTGATAGCCGCATACTTAAAAAGCTTTTGTGAAATTTAAACCTCAAAACAAATAGAACTACTGCCATATTTTTGGCCAGCCCCTTTACATGCCAAATCATGTCTGCGACATATGCAAACTTAGCTTAAGGGATGAGTTTACTACCGGGTTTTTTTTGTTGTTGGGTTTCTTTTTCAGAAAACTGAAATATTTAACTGAGAGCACAAATGTCAAGATGCAAGCTAGGAGAAGTAATTCAAGGGACAGAGAGCTCTCAGCACGTAACAACAGAAAACTGGTAGTTTAAATACTGCTTTGCTAGAATTCAGCATTTCCCAACCAGTAAATGCAGGTAAGATGCACGTTCTGCTGAGTAGCACCATGCTTCCCATGAAAATAAAGAAAATACGTTCAATTCACACTTTCCTTCTTTTACCTACGTGAAATCAAACATAATGTAAAAATGAAAGTCAATGCCTTCTTTCAACACTGTGCTGTCATCCCTCCACTGATGGTTAACCTGAGCCTACCACGTGCATCTAAAAGCAGACAAAACCAAGCAGCTTTCTAAACTTTTAGATTCCTTCATGCACTACTTTTCTGTAATATCTCAGGAACATAAATAACATGATTTTTCACCCTGAAAAAAAAAATTCCCTTTACTTGCACATGGAAATATTGTAACAGCTTGATTTCAGAAAGCCTCTAAGCAAGGTGAAGGAGTTATTCCAGTGACTATTAGAATTTTCAGTGCCACAGTATGTTAACAATCATTGCCAAACAGGCCCAGTGTAGGTATCATAAACAATCAAAATTTTCTGAAAACTCATTTTACAGCATTTAAAAATCACACCTGAGTAGCAGATCTAAATTGCAAAACATTTTTACAAGCTCCTAATGGACAATGTCTCATTATCTTCAGGCAAGATCCCATAAGAAACCTGAAAAAAAACCCAACCCAAACTCTGAAGGTTTTTTTCCTTTTCTGTTATATGTAAAAAAATATTAATGCTGCTTCACTGAGTTCACTTTTACTCTGCTGTAGAATTTTCCCCCTTGTAGAAATAAAAATATTTTCAAAGGAAAGATAATTTCAAGCACATAAAAACTTTATTAAACATTCTAACAATTAAGGAATTGCTTGATGGCACAGGTGGTTTAACATCACCAGATATTCCCTCCCATTTCTTTCAAGTTGATTAAAGTTATATTTAACTTTTATAAACATTTTGCATAAACTTTTACAAGCTATATGCAGTAGTCAGTTCTTTTTCATAGTATTTATTAGCTGTTGGCATATCTTTCTCTTTTGACAAAATTCAATTACACAACTGTGTCAGCTCTCAGGACAAGACCTAAAACTGAGTGAAACACAAATCCTGCTCCCCTTTTTGCCCACACCTCCACTTTATGTTCTACAGCACAAATTTTGATCAAACACCACAACCAGTTGTTCAGATAGAATTGAACAGACGTGTACACACAAATTTTCCAGCACCTCACCGGTGTTCTGGAACAGGAGCTGAGAGAAAACCCAAAAGTTTGTGCCTCAAAGCTGCAGAAGCCTCTCAACAGACACGGTGATGCAAAGAAAGAAAGGAAGGGGGTGAGGGGAATCACACACCCAAAGCTTCCCCACGCCAATTTTCAATTTTACTCAAACACCAGGAAAAAATTACTTTTGTTGCTAGTCAAGTAAAACACAATAAAGTCTGTTTGTTTCTTGGCAAGGAACTGAAGTGACCATTCTGGAAACATGGGATTGGTACACAAATGTAAAGGAACTATAAAAACAGAGCAACCATATTCGTGTATACAAGCTAATATTAGCCATTAGGAGGGAATTCATTATTCTGGAAGACTTAGTTATAAATATTATACTTTTCCCTCGCTCATAACATTAACTTCCCTTCCATAAAATCACATGGCTAAAAAGACCAAGGTTAGAAAAAAACCCACAGTATCAGACAAATGAAGAGTAAAGTTACTGAGCCAGAAGTTGTTTCACTTACAAGAGAGACTTACACTGACTAAAGTGATTAGATAATATTATTTTCTGCTTTATGTGATATAATGGTGGTAATGGATGTATTAAGAGAAGATTAGAAACTATCAATGACTACTTTTCCTTACTCACAAACTCCTAAATCTTGGTGAGAAAAGAGAAAACGTTCGAAATCTCTAAGAGGGTGGCTTGGCTTTCATAGCTTTCCCACGAAGAGAAAATAATTTTTAAAAGTACAAGAGAAATGCAAATATATTTGTCATCTAAGTCTCGAAAACAAAGCTATTCAGCTCTGCTTATGCCATCAACATTACCAGATTTAATAAATATACAAACTCCTATTCAGCACTTCAACATACCAGTCTAAGAAAGTGTCAACATTTTACATCATCATTCGGGAAAGTGAGGCTGAAAAGCATTACCTGAAATTCCCCATAACCTCAAGACTTCCTGAATCCTAAATACTATCCAAACTTAATAATCACAAAGGCACATTCCCCTTATTTGTCAATCTTTGTAGTGGATTTCGTAAGCCACATTTCAACCATTTACTTCTATTTAAATATTTCTGCTTGTCCCAGTTTTTCCCATGACACTTCAAAATTGTCTCTTGCCCGTGCCAATTATTCCCCGCTTTCTAAAACCGTGCATGACAATGACCCTCTCCTTAGAGTCTGTCAGCCAAAGCCACAGTGATCACAGAGGGGAAAGATGACTTAAAGAAATCAGAAGTAAGTGAAAGGCCATCTTCTTAGAAGCAAAGAACCCGAGCCTCCAGATAGCACAAAAAGGAGTTGTTTTCTTTTCCTCTTCAACCTGAGCTACACATTTAATTCTTCCAACTACATTCATTACTCCTCCTATCCTCCCTTTCCCATTTTTCATCCTTTCCAGTTCACAAAGATTGCCATTTAAACTTCTGCAGTCAAAAAGAGAAGGTTTTGGCTCCACTTTATCAGTGGATGCTAACAAAATACTGTTTGCAGCAGCAGATACCTACTCCTCTGGAACAGCCTCATGAAAAGACAGTTGAAGTGTTGAGGAGGGAGGGAAGGAAAGGAAGGGAAGTCACAGGCTTCCTGCTATTAAAAGCCAAATTTAAACCCTTTCTACATCAAAAGGGCCTCTGTTGTTGGCAGCAACGCAAAGAGTAGAAAATTTGGTTGATACAGCTTCTTCATTATGCTTAAAAGGCAGCTCTTCCATGTTAAAGACCAGGAACACTGGAAAAATACTGTGGGGAAGCCACACTCCCATTTTTCACGGAATTGCCGCAGAAGATGTCAAAGGATAGCACAGCCACCTGAAGCCATTCTGCAAGAGCTGAGAGTGGGCTAAGCCCTTCCAAAAACTCCATGCAGAAAAACCTGTGCTGTAGAACATGCCTTGCTTCTCCAATACTCTACTCCCCTTACCAATGCCACAGCACTCTTACATCCCA
Source organism: Melanocharis versteri (assembly GCA_013397845.1). Classification (NCBI taxonomy): domain Eukaryota; kingdom Metazoa; phylum Chordata; class Aves; order Passeriformes; family Melanocharitidae; genus Melanocharis; species Melanocharis versteri. Next base: position 102,480 of record VZTG01004374.1, on the reverse strand, counting down.
CACACCACCTTCACTACACGAACTGAAAAAAAAGAAATCTATTTCTGTCTCTAATTCAACTACAGATTATAAAAGGAACATAAAAAAAAAATAGTCTTTACTGTAGTTAACTTGCCTACAACTTTAACCACCTTCACATTAATCTTAGTTTTAACTACTCAGCACATTAATTACCTGGTGCACTTGATTCCATGCAGTCCCTCAAATAATTAATTAGCTAAAGGGATTGAGGACTGGAGTCCCAGAGGAAATTCTAGTTTTGTAGAACTACACAGATTTCACCTTGTTAAATGCTACAACAATTCACCTAAAGGCACACGACAACTTCAACTATTTAGGGGCAGAACCCTAAAACCAAACCAAAGAAAATTCCTCCACACTCACTGAAGTAGGCCAGCATTTTTAGCACTGGATATCCTGTTTAGTCACCAGAAAGAAGAGAAACACTAAATAAAAGCTTTTGATTCCCTCGTTCATAGCATTAGACATTTTTCCTAACAGGTATCCTCTCTCTGTTTCAGACATCCCTTGCCAAAGAGCAACCAAACCAAAGCTAAACAATTTTTAGACAGGACTTTAAACTGGATTTCCTTCAAATCACAAGAATTAGCTGCACTAACAGAAATAATTCAAAACTAGTTATATACAAGTACACTAAAATGAAAGAAAAGTCTCCTCATCTGCAGCATATTACTGTTTTCACCACCTCTCCCCTGCTATTCATCACATCAGCTGTGGTGTATGCAAACGTGTTTATGTTCCAGAGCAACTGATCAGGACATGAAGAGAAGTACTGCTTTGCTCTTCCTACCCTTCCAAAAAAACCTCCATGTTCTTTCTCTCATTAGCTGAATCCCACATCATCCTTCCACGAGGTAAGCAGGGCAGAAAGGAACGAATCAGGCAAAAAGGGTAATGGAAAGCGAGACAACAGAGAGCAGTTAGTTACTTGGAAGAAAATACAAGTTACTTAAGGACAGATGTGTAACTTGCAAGAATTTCAAAACACTGAAAACCAGCCTTTTCCCCGCTGTAAAGTGTATGTTATGATCTACTGATTATTTTTGGCAGTAGAACCCTAAAAACGATGCGTTATAACTTACTCCCCGTACACTTTAAATATACCACACTTCTGTACTGGATTTTCATGCACCTCAGTGCTCCAACACGCACAGCCCAGCAAAGGACAAAGGGACAAAATGCCACGGGTGGACAATCCACGGCTCCTGAGCCTCAGGCAGCTCCCCTGCAATTCCTGCGTGGCTCCTGCACCGGGACATGCCCTGTGATTGGCAGCAGGGCTGTGCTGGCACGGGGCTGCCCCGTAATCCAAATCCCCTGCTATGAGCAGGCAGAAGCCAGCAGAGCCTCCTGAGGCCAAATTTGCCATGTTGCCCCAGATTCCAGCTGCAGGCTCAGCTCTGCCCAAACCTACAACGCAAAGTGAGACACTCGAGGAACCCGCTGCTGCTGCAAATCCCAGTGTGTCCCAGTCCCTCACCAGTTCTGCACAGGTCTCTGGGCTCCCAGTTCCCCACAGATTTGGGTATGCAGCTTGCAGGGTTGAGGTTATCTACCCATATCATACACCATCCATTACACAGCATCATTATCCTTCTAAGAGCGTCCATGTGCTTAAAAACTTAGAAAAACGGTGTTGATTAAATTGATTGATACTTTCAAAGGTACCAGGGATCCTTCACTTCCACTTTCATTTATGAACTTTTTACTCAGCACCCAATATTGAGAACTGAGCAACCAAGTCAACTCACGCAAGCCTTTTAAGTCACAGAAGTCTTTGAAGAGGTCTCTGCAGCAGCCCAAACGACAGAGACAGCTCAGAAGTAACAGGATGCAGGACTAGGCACTTACGAAAAAGTTATTTTGGAAAAAGAAAATATTCCTTAAAAAGAGGAGCTAAAAACATGTACCACTTAATGAATTTATTATGAATCAGTCTGAACTTTCATCCAAAAGACTGTGTACCTTATCCTGAACTATCATTTGTTGATTAGGGAGAAGTACTGTCCAGGCTCCCTGGCTAAACTTTTAGCTCAGATATTCTAATTAAAGAATTAAGTACTGGAAGACTAATGAAAACTCAACCTTCCCAAAACAGCAGGATTCACAAAATAGATTATACCACTGAAAGCTAAAGGACGGCAATACAAAACTGTTATGTTTGAAAACAAGCAAGACAAACCCAATAATACAATAAATAAAATTAAAATTAGCACAGAAAATAAGCTTTGAAATTTCTACACTTTGGTTCAATTAGTATTAATTTAACAGGTTTTGGTACACACACACACATAATTGCAAGCACAAATACACATGGAGAAGAATCTCTTCCTACTCTCTAGCAAAGTTAGTCAGAAAGTTAGCAAATGTAAGTCATTCTCAGACGAAGAACAAGATATCCATTTTCCCTATCTTAATGTCATTCCCCTTCTCACAACTGCCAAATAAATGAACAGATACTGGATGCAAAAAATAAAAGCTTTTAGAAAGATAATTTAATACAAACATCTGGACAAGCAAACACAACAAAATCCCCAAAATTCAGAGTATGATTTCATTCTCTGAGGACACAGAAAATAAAGCCTTACTTGCTCCAAATAAAGAAAATTGTGCTCATTTTGTACACTGACACAAGGCCTGTTTACAGCAATATGAACCAATGTGCTATAGCTGAGGTAAATCAGTGTCAGCCATGTTGTGAAAGAAACTGCAGTTAACAAACCCACAAAACTCAAGACTCAATCAAATCAGCTCTGCCTTGATACAAATAATTTTCCACTGCTAGATCTTACTTATGATTGGTGCCTGACTTCTTCAGGTTAATGTCTATTAATCTCATCTAAAAATACACATCCAAATTCGAGAGACAGTGAAACAGCAGCAAGAGGAAAATACACAAGATATAAATCAGGAGCACTGACTGCGGCGCAAGGGAGGAAGGTATGTTGTAAAGTGAAAAAGCAAATGCACTTACTCAGCATTAAATCCATTCACATGCAGGATCCTCATCTGCTTGACTATTGTGCTTTTACCGGATTCACCAGCACCTAGAAAATGAAAGTAAATCAATTTCAGAAGGAAGCATAAGTGATTAAGGCACACACTAGAATTTTTTTCTTCGGGGTAAAATCGAGAAAGTTGGGTTTCTCAGCGCAAGAGCGAAAAGTGAAAGAAATAATTGCCACTGGAAACTTCAGTTGTAGCTAAAAATAAATGCCCAGCTCAAGTCATGTGTCAGATCTGAATCTTGGATCATTTCACTGTCCATTTTTCCAGTGTCAATGTTAAAAGCAGACTGCAGTATTTGGAAAGAAAATGGACAACTTCAACATCTTACAGAGAACACGACGGAACGTCACAACCTGGTTGCCTTGTCACTACTATCTGACAGAGGGAAAGACTCCATTAAACTGAAGAAATTTTGTTACGTCCCTAAAGAGTTCTAAGTTTGGCTGCAGTTCATCATCACCCAGTCAAACTCCGTAACTTAAATCACAAGGAGCAAAATATGTAGATACTCACATTTGAAAAAGGAAGGCATCCCTTTAAGCCTCCACCCACAAAGCTACAAAAAACCTCCTCTTATTTGTGTCTTGTAAGCAGCCTCCCACCCTCCCTGCACGTTCCAAAATCAATCCTACACACAAGGAGAGGCAGGGACCACCTTTTGTGGCTGCCTGCTCCAAAGAGCCCCCCCGCAGCTCTCCCCTGCTCCCCCTCCGTACCTGCAGCGCAAAAACCCCACTCCACTTTACTCCAGTTTCCATAAGTAGATGGATGCTATTTCTGCTGAGCTGCTCGGATGCCAGTGCTCAGGGCAGCCCATCTGCCTATAGTACCCGTTTTTCCATGCACGCTGAACAACTCCAACAGCAGCATTTAATTGAGCTGCTCCACGCTGCCAGATCGGCAGCTTTCTATATAAAGCAAACGTATTTTTGCGGGAGTAGTATCGTAACGTGGCAAAATTTAGAAAGATTCCCCTTCACATCTCCTGGCTACTCATTTATTCCCCTCCTCAGCCTGTGTCTCACCCACAGGAACCGTACGTCTGTGGCAGAATGGGCAGGGAGGTACAGTTTGTATTTATAGGATGTCAGGCCTCTGCTAGCACACACTGACAGCACAAGCCTCCATTTTGAGCCTCATGTATTTTAGCAGCTACATTTCAAAGTTCATTTTCTCACTAACGCTTTCCCCCTCTGCTTTCTCCCTTCCTTTCCTTCTCCCTCATGAATTCCCAAAAGCCCTCCTTTGCTCTCCATAAAACCTGCTTGCATGTTTTGCCACTTTAATCCCAGAGTCTTACCCCTTTTCCCTCTCCTTGCTTACTGGCGTTTTGCAAGCATTTTGAGAGCAGTTTTTATCTACAACTCTTTATGCAAGCGCCACTTCTCCCCTAAACTGCTGTTTTATACCATACACCCTCTGTCTGATCAGGCACACTGCACCATGCAATAAACACAGGTGGCAAAACCAATCAAGAATTAGGATCTCGGGATAAGATAGAGAGACTGGATCATCTTCACAACTAAGAATTATTCACGAAGGCAGTATCTGCTACAGCCATATGTCCCCTTAAAAATTAATAACAACTAAATTTCAGCTGTAACAGTAAATCACATCTTATATTTATAAGCATTGGGAGCCAAAATCTTTACTTCACTTGGGCCAAGGAGGAGGCTGGACAGTTGTTGCATTTGCTATAAACACATACGGTTTGGTATTGACACACCTGGGCTCTCTGGATCGGATACAACACCAGGGAACCAAAATGAAGTATTACATCTACGTTTCTCCGTAAGTCTAGCTCTATATTTGGCTGCTTGTTAAGGCCATATTCTCACCAACAATTACGCACACGTTTAACTTCACCACCAAGGAGAGTTCCATTAATTTCAGCGAGACTGCTCGTGGCAGCGGGGCAAGCACGTGTACAGCGATGGGGCCTACGAGCAGCAGCATAAACCGTCTAGAATATTCAGCAGCTCTTCTTTGTTGTTATTTGAATATGATTTGAAAAGATTAAGAATACTTTTCAAGTGCCTGGCTTCTCATTTTAGGTGTCTTACAAAGGAAACGTAACATAATAATAGGGATGTGAGCTTTTGTATTTTTATCAGTGAGTCTGAGTTACAGACTATCCACAATTCATGGCAGAAACTGTAACAGCTGAACTATCACTTTAAAACACACAGATGACTTTACTGCCATCGCTAAACACACACAAATTTTTATTTGCAAGGATCTAAACTATTTTTCAGCCACCAAAACTAAAGAAAACAGAAAGAAAACCCAGGCAAGCCCATCATGTTTCTGTTTGCTGAAATTTTGTCTCTTACGAAAGCAACTCGTCTGATGACAAATAGTTTCTACGTGTCTACGTAATGTTCAGCTTGAAATCTGGAAGTCCAAGACATTTCCCAAGAGCTGAAGTCCAAATTATCCTGTTAAAAGATTTCTGCTGAAGCCCTGCCAGGCTCCTCAGTGCTGCAGGTGCTGCTGTAGTCCCAGCCACTCTCCATTTATATTAAGTCTCCTTCTTCAAATGAGTGTTTGAAAGATTTTACTGGTGATAATACACTTCCAAATTCACCGCCGTCAAAAATTCTTTTTTTTTTTCCCCCCCTTCAATTTGGTTTTTTTTCCCCCAAAACTGAGTCAGCCCGGCGAGGCCTAGCCGGTGCTCCACGCTACAGCCCCGCAGAACGTGCACAGGCAGTCCCTCGGCGTGACCAAAACAACCCACGGCTCGTAACTGCATCTGATCTTAAAACACTACTTCAAAATGCTCGGAAATAACGAGCCCGACAAACATTTGCTTGTCCTCTCCGACATCGATATTTGCACCCTTCCCTTCCTTGAAAGCCACAGCCCGCATTTGTAAATGTCTCTTCCGAAAAAGACGAGCAGGTAACCCAAAGGAGCGGCTGGAACAGCACCCGGAGCCCGGCTCTGCCAGCGCTCCGACGCGCGCTACC
>VZTG01004374.1:48771-94969 GCA_013397845.1 Melanocharis versteri | reverse complement strand
CCCGGCCGCCTCCACCCCCGGCACCGCCCGCCCCCCGCCCCGCGGGATGCAGGCGCCCGCAGCTGCGCTTGCGAGTTGACGGGATTCCGAATAAATCGTCAGGGAGTCCGTGCCCCGCGGCGCCGCGCTTGGAAATAATTAGTTGGTGGAAGTTAGGGTGCTGCGGGGTTTGTGGCTGGTTTTGGGTGGGTGCTCGCTCGCGCCCGGCGGTTCGCTCCATCCCTGCCTGTCCCTGTGCATCCCGGCCAGGACTGGGGGTTCAAGGTGCCCAGGGATGCTCTGTGCACCAGCAGAGTACAACTGGATGCACACACTTGCTTCTACATATGGTTTTACCCCGTGTCTTAGCTCCATTTTCTTCTCTAAAATATGTTTTGGAAACCTCATTACAAGAATTACACAACTTGCCAGTTACACCTGGAAAACAAAGGTTGGCGCTTTGCTCTTTTTGTAACCCGGTTCACTAAAACACACAGGTAGTTTTCCTCTATGCACTCTTTTTGTAACCCGGTTCACTAAAACACACAGGTAGTTTTCCTCTATGCACACACCCCCACACATGAGTTAGTGAAATGTCCTTTGCTATACAAATATTATTTACCCTCATTTGCAAAATTCGATTCTCTACCACACTGTTCCCACGAACACACCTTCTTACATCATCCAGTTACTATACTTAGAAACACCCTCAGTAAAATAATTATGTGAATAGAGCAAACAACTAGGAGGTCACAGCTAATGTCATCAAATACATCTGTCGAGCTGCCCTTGCTGAAAGAGGGGGGGACCTCAGGAGAAACAGGGAACATCACAGTCACTATTTTTAAATGCCACAGAGCCTAAGAGTTCTGGAGTCACTGGAGAGACTCTTACTGGTGTCCCTAGGTGTTCTTTTAGGCTAAGGGCAGCTTTAAAAGGTCTTAGAGAAACTTGGCTCAGCAATGCCCAGATTCACCTGAAGCAAAGATGGTAATTATCCCTTGTATCTTTTATAGGTTATTTATTTGTATAGTTTCCATGGAATACACAATATTAAAATAGATTTTAATTGTGGAGTTTACAAGGCATAAAGGGCTCAGAAAAGCAGAATTCAGACTGAAAATTATAAAACCTCATACTTTTTTTATGGTTTCAGGTATGAAGAGAATGCAGAAATGCCAGTACCTGCCACCTCACACGGGGGGGAAAATCTGCCCCAGCCTCCAGGCTTTGCTTCCCTCCGGGTCCCAGCTGGGGGGAAGGGAGCCCATCTCAAGCTCCAAACGTAAAGGAATACACAAACAAGATAAAAATTATTGTTGGAGATATGCAAAAGGCTAAAATATGCCAAAGCATCCACGGACAAGGGAGTCATGGCTGTGTAAATGCTGTTGTCCAGCTGTGCACACCCATCCCTTCCCAAACAGAAACCAGGACAGGCTCTGCGAGGTTCAACTCTGACAGGAATCTCTGCCCTCCTGCTGTAGACACCCTGTGCCGCTGTCTTTAGGCTGAGCAAAGCATGAGGTAGCTGAAAAGGAGAAACATACTCAGCTAATTCACAAAGCTCCCAGTTACTTACAAAAGAATTAAGAATTAGCTCCTTGTATTACAAGTGTTACTGAAGTGCGAAAGTGTCAAAAGCTACAGAAAACAAAAAGAAAACTCCCACATTGTGTAAGCTATCAGCAATTACAGATTGTTTTTGTCTTTCTGAAATATGACAGGATTCAGGACATCAGGCACCACCCGCACTTCACAAACCCAGTGAACTGCCAGGAGTTTTTTCAGTGCTGTCCTGATTAGGAGCCCATCGTTTGAAGAGTGAGCATACCAACACATTAGCTGTTCTCACTCTTTTTTCATTTGTTTAAATAACATAATGCTGCTAATGTGTCTTTGGAGTAAATTGTGTTTCTTATTGGAACTAGTTCCATTAGCTTCCATCTTGTAAAAATCCATGAACTTCAGTTTCACAAGGCTCCTGCCATCAGAAGGGTACGTGCAGGCACAATCTGACCCCTGATTCACCATCAAATTCAAACTCACTTCTGAAGAACCTGCAGCCTTAGGAACAAATAATGCAAAGATAAAATAACTATATGTATGGGCATAGTGCCTCTGTGATAAAAGTCTAACTATTTGAAGCTTGAAAATAGGGTGTTAAAGGACACTGCTGCATATTAAATGAAAATGTTTTCCAAAAAGGCAAGGTAACAAGAACGTGGAAATGGCTGGAAAAGGACATTAGAGGACTTGTGGCTATTGACTCATAATCCTGCACTATTTAAATTAATGGGAAATAAAAGGTTGCATACAGAAGATGGTGAGCATTGCACACTTAGAGATTAAATTCAGATTCATTGATACTCCTCCTGTGTTTGAATACAACAGTTTGAATAGAATAGAGGCTGTTGTTTTTTATTTTTCAGTCTAAAGTAAATGCAAAGACTCTGACACACCAGCACGCATCCCAGGGTAAGGATTTCACAAAAAGAACAGGGGGTTTGGCAGTTTGAAACAATATTCTGCTGTTTTCACTTCTCAAACCAGAAAAGACCTCACAAAGAGAGGCAGCAGGATAATTCAAAGCAATAATATTTCAATGGAATATTTCAGAGAAAAGGAGGGTGCATAAAATTTCCTTGTATCTATAATCCATTTCAGTCCACTTGATCGCTTTAGTTAACAGATTTTTAGTCCTACTGACCTAATTTCTATTACATCCTAATGACAATCATTAGGTCTCTTAATTTTCTTAATCTCTTTTTTGAAAGAGGAATTTTATTGCAATTCTTTTCTCCACTTTCTCTCCACAGCTTTTGCCCCAAAATCAACTCTCTGGTGCCTAAAACTAAAGAAGGATTTGTAACAATATCCTAATCCTGTAAATAAACCTGAACTTTACTCAGTTGACCAGCCCTATTGAAGTGCATAACTTATGCAGACTTTACTCTTCCCAGCTAGGACAACTATATCAGCTTAATTTAAAAATGGATAAAAAGATTTAAAGTAGAAGCAGACTATCAATAGCAGTAAGAGAGAGAACTTGTTGGAAAATTCACGTCTTTTATGCTTCCCCCACCCTATATACATAAACTTCTGTCCTTTTAAGATTTACATGTAATACGTGCTGATATAATCACTCCAGAGGACCTCAAGAAAAATACTATCTTTTTCCTATTTTAATCTATTTACTTTATATCTGACAGACTGTTACATGAATTTCGATGCACTTTCCTTGTGGTAGTCTTTCTTCTTGTGCATGAGGATATTCACACTTGTATAGGGTAAAAGACAAATACATACTGTTGTAAAATTCACAAACATTGGCTGGAAGTGTAGATGCAAGACTTGGTTTTGGAGTAACTACTGCCTTAACAGAGTAGATTCTGAGCCTGTTGAAAAAAGGCTCTTCAGACATGAATTTCATGTTGTTCTGTTCTTTTATCTTTTTAACTAATGGATAAAACTTTCTGCTTACAGTTCTGATGTTGCATCAGTTTTTTTCTAAATTGACCAGAGTCAGGCTCTGAATTCACTTGAGTTACTCTCTGTATTTACAGCTGATTATGAGACCCAGATCAGATGCCCATCTTACCCCACAGCTTCCTCCCAAACCCTCCAGGTGACAAACATCCTTATTTCCTATTGCAAAAAATCTACAATCATTAGTGAGCACGTGGGTGCCTCCCCTAAAGAAGAAGCTGATAACTGATTTTCAGATGGGACAGTTGTGCAGTTCCTTACGGGCTCTCGCTGTCCACAGTGAATGTGACCTCGTAAACTTTTGGCTGTGAACTGTGGGGGTGGAGTTGTGACCAAGCCAATGTGCTCATTTGGAAGAGAAGACACAGACGACATCTCGCTCCAGCATCCCTTAGCAACTGGACTGAAATGGCACTGCAGCCTCTGAGGAGATTGTCAGCCTTCCTCGCCTCTGGAATAGCCTGTACTCCACTTCCTACCAGGGCTCAGGAGACGCAGCAGAGAGGACAAAATTTGGAGCTCAAAAAGTAAAAGCGACAGTGCTGATCTAATTGTACAATTTCCTTTGTTTCTGTTTGTAGGAAACAGCATATTTTCAGCAAGTCTTTTCCATGGAAGGATACAGAGCTCAATTAACCTGGGGGACACGTGAAACAAATGGTTCTTATAGCAACACTTGGATTTTTGTTAAAGAGCCTACATTACCCCATGCTTCATTTTGCTGTCCTACAAATCCACAGTGCCGTGGCTGAGCAGTTGGAACTGACCTCCCTCTTCTAAAAGCAGGGATTAACTCTGGAACAGATTGACTGTTTCAGTTAAAGGACATTTTTTAACAGCACACACTGTATATTTTTGTGTATGGGTACCTCTCTGGCTTGAAGTTAGTTAAATTTAGGGTCTTCATCCTGGGCTGGTAGTTGAGTATCAAACCTATCAACCTCAGTGCATTTAATCCCCAGTAAACTTAATCTTTTAGTTACAGATAAGGATTAATTAAGGTTCTGATTTAGACTTAGATCACTGGGGGTTTTTTCATCTAAAAAAAACTGCAATGGCTTCTCGCAGTGACTCAGGTCTGCTGCTCATGTTTTCCTTAGATGGAGCCATCCTCCACGAGCTATCGAGCTATCGTCCTGAAAATCCTTTGGACTCTGGGAAGAACGAAACGTGGTGATAAAAAGGGAGACGGTTTCAAAGTCTCCAAATTACCCTTTGACCTGCTGAACAAGGAACCCTTGAGTAATCTCAAGCCCGTTTAAAGGAGAAACAAACAAATTAAAGTCAAACAATAATCTAAAAAGGAAAACCAAAGCAAACAGATTGGAATTGGAGCAAGAATTCATGTGGAGTTTTTTTTTTCATCTGTTTCCTTTGTGGGGGCCAGAACAAAAATCACTTTAAAAAGCATTCAGAGGTAAACAAGGTAGGAAATGCAGCCATTACCAATCAAACCCTGGGAGGGCAAAGCAGGATCATCACGTGAAAGGACAAGTTTGTCTGTCAGATGGGAAGGAGTGAGAGCAATGAAACGAGCATTGTCAGGGAGGAATTAATGCACCACTAATGTATTCGATAAAGAACAAACACAAAACATTTAACTACAGATACTCCAAAACAAACAGAATGAAAAGGAGATACTTCCCTCTCTGGCAAAGAAGAAGAATTTTTCCACACAGAAATTCTAAACTTGAGAGGGATTTTATTTTTTTTTTTTTTAATAAAAACAAGCCCAAAGTCTACTAATAGAATTAACCAAGATCTTCCTTTAAACCAAAGAAAAAAAAAACCTTGCCACCCTCCTTTTACTTCGAGGCTTTCCCTCAGAAACATTAGAAGAGACTTTAAGGAACTCCTAGAATTATGAAAATAACACACTGAGTAAGAGCTTTTCACTTAGTAGCTTTTCTTATTTTTGTGTAGCTCTTTTTTTTGATTCTCCTTCTCACTCCTCATGCATTCTGCACTGAACTTTATTAAAAAAGAAAAAAACCCTCTTATGTAACAGAAGTAGCAGCACATCCTAGCTCTCCACATAACACATATGGAATGCCGATTAAAAAAAAAAATTGGAACAAGTCTTTCTCATATTTAGTTTCAGTATTTGTCAACATTCACTGCAGACCTACCCCTGACTGCAAACTTTTTTCTATAAAGAAATACTCTGCTTTAATCCTTGTTACGTTTGGGTCACAAAGCCCAGGGAGGCAGCTGTGGCAGAGGCTGTTTTCTAAATACTGGGTATAGTTAATTCCTGCAAAGAAGCACGAAACTCCCAAGCTTTTCTCCTGCCCGCGGGTCAGCAGAGGAGAGGAGGCTCTTTCCTTCACTTCCCCAGCAGCAGCCACAGCTCCCAGCAGAGCAGGGTGGCAGCTGGGGCTGAGCCTGACCCAGCCTGACTCCAGGAGCACGGTGAGCCATCCCTCCATGCCAATATTATTTATTACTGACACTGCATTCTCATTCGATGGTGCATAACAGGAAAGGGAATAAGAGGATTGTTAAAATAGTTCTTGCTAAGTTGTCACACAGGTTTTAATGTGCTGTAAACATTCCTCTCCTTCTTTTACATTTTTTTTTTAAATAGGATGACGTCCAGGCTTTCATGCTCAAAATAACTTTACATTTTAGTGCTAGCAAACCACAATACTCTCAATACCAGGAGCTATTAGAGACGATCTGCAAGGAAAACAGGACTGTGATTTTGCTACTCCATCTCTGCATTGCTAAAGGCCTAAAAATATTCCTTTTGAGAAAGGGTATTTTCTCCCATCTTTTTCTTTAGATGAAAAAACGTTAAGTCTAGGTCCTAAGATTACACACTGACACAGTTATAGAATAGGGGTCTTTTGTACCCTGTTTTTCCTGGAAGAATCTGTCTGTCTGGAAAACTAACAGCACCATTACGTCTTAAGTGCCTTGATGTTAAATTAGAGTGCCCCACATGCCCTAGGGCAGTTGCAGAATTTAGACCCTTTTTGCAGTGAAAAAGTCTTTCTGGTGGGTTTGGGGGTTTTTTTTGTGTCTGCTAGATTTTAGAAATGTATATGAACCAATTGATTGTCTCCAAGGCTTTAGGTGCACAATGAAAGGTTTCCCTTGTTGCTCCATCTCAGGCAAAGCCAGGAAAGACATCCATGGCCAGGGCTGTGGGAAGCAGGCAGGAGCTGGCTCAGAACCTGTGCTCCTGCACTGGATTTTGCCTCTGCAACATCAAAACCAGCAGAGGTGACGGATCTGCTCCCGTGGACCTAGCTGGAGGATAATCAGACCTGTTTGAACACTCACAAACTGTGAATGGAGACGAGTGTGGGGATGAAAGAGGGGAACAGGATCCAAGAGACCTGATCGACTGCAGATGGTTCAGTCCAGCACAGCCACCGAGCCGTGGGTGACCTTGGACGAGCCACTTCCCTTTTTTGTGCCTCTTTGTCCAGCTATCTTTTATCTGCCTCTCTCTTACAGGTTGTGAGCTGTTTGCTTCCGACATGTCTGCGCAGCACGGAGAACCAAGGGGCCCTGGTCTCACTGGTGACCTTTAAGCCCTCCTGCTACATGTTTCATCATAAAATAATTATTCAAAAAGGAAGCAAGCTTTTTTTAATAGTCCGTCTTCCTTTTCTTAACACCTCTTAAACTCAGACATTTTCAGCAACATTTCATGAAAAAAAAAATAGGCTCTATTCAAAATCTTAATGCTGTTTTTCTTAAATGAAAATGGTGTGAGAGCTGCTAGTACTCTGTCAAGTCCTCCCACAGGCCCTCCAGCAAAACCAGGGAAAGCTAGAACCAGCATGCTTGCTACATTCAAAGTACCAGACAAAGATACTTTTTATTTTGAAAACAGAAAAAAAAAAAGAAAAAGCCTGCACACTTCCCAATCTTTCTTTGCCCACCATGAAGCACCCACCCGGACAGAAACCCGGTGCCGTGTTCTTCCGCAGGTCACTCCCAGTTTGCTTTATGCTCTCCGGCGTTACAATAACGAATTTGTTTTTCCATTGCTCCCTTGTCTAACTGTGACCTGCTCTCTTCTGAAGCAATCGGCTTTTTACAGCTCCGTCTCCGCTGTGCAAACAGAGCACGAGCCGGGCCGAGCCCCCGGAGCTCTGGGGCCAGGAGCTCCCTCCAGCCCGGACCTGGACCTGCTTCCCAGAGCTCCCCAAAACCTCCCACTGCCCACGGCCAGCCCCCTCCCCGCTGCTCAGTGGGATCACAGCCATGTCAGCATTCCCAAGTTTGATGGAAAGCCCTTGGGACATCCAGGGAACCAGGGATCCCATGGCTTTGAGCCTGCTGCCACCACCCCTGCAGCCCCATGAAACACAGGATGGCTGGGAAGCCACCTGCCCTCAGCCCTGGGGTGACAGCCGGGGGACTGCTGTCCCCTCCAGCCCTGTGCCATGGGCACCTGGAAGATGCCAGGTCCCCCCGGCCCCGGCAGTCCCAGGCTGGAGGCAGGGCCCTCTTCACACCCTATATATAAAATACACAGCTGTACAGTGAGTTTGAAACATTCTCTCTGTGAATTGGTGTTACTGAAGGATATATATACTAACTCCATACATGTGAGAGTTAAGGAAGATTTGTCCAAGGAACTACTTCCAGAGGAAGTGCTGGGCAGCCACATTATTTGTTTTATTTAAAATTATTTCAGGCTCGATAATGTCTCTTTATCAAAACTACACATGTGCTGAGCATGCACAGTGCTGTGTGTTGTGAGCCGTACAGGAAGGGGTGGATTTAATTTATTTCTTTATTATGAATATTGTGGTGCTGTGAGGAGAATCCTGGCCGACAGTGTGAAATAAAGCAAAACTTTCAGGGGATATTTTGGGAGCTGAAGTTCCTGTGCTGCCTTTTCAAATTCAGTCTTAAATTCTGTATTCCTAATCCTCTGTTCTGTCTGGACCATCTCATAAATGGACATGTATATTATTACAAAGCTAAGCAAGTACCTCCTAACATTTGCCATTAATATTCACTTGAAAGAAAAATGGAGTTTCAGTTTCCTGGTTTTCCTTCCCTCGAGTGAAGAGACCAGTGAGGGAGTTTATAAATTCACAATTCTGGCAGGCAAAAGGAGCCAAGACAATTGTGACCCGCCAAAAATAGCTCTCCATCAAAATGATAACCCCGTTTTATTTTGCAAACAGAATTTTGGCTATAAGGCTTGTTTACATTTATTTGGTATCTTACCCTCCACGGTGGATCAAAGCACTCTGTACCCAGCTGGACAATGGCCCGAAGCAGAAAGAACCACTATGACCAGCACAGACCACCTTTCAGCACAGAAATAAAAAGAATTAATTCTTCTCGACCCTAAAAGCTGGTTTGGAGGGAAGAAAGTGGGCTAGAAAAAATGGACTTCTGACTCTCTGTGGGTCAGTGGGGGCTGCACTGGAGGGAAGGCAGGAAGAGCTGCTGGGTGGAGGGACAGTGACCCAATCCAAGACACACCAGCCACGAGATCAAACTGTGCTGCAGCAACTTGCAAGAATGCTCTTTTTCAGTGGTCTGTACATGCTTACAACTGCTTAAGAGCAAAGTTTAAAAGGCTAAGAAATTCCTTGCCCAAGGTTGAATAAAAGATTCCCTGTTACCAGACAGCTGAAACTGAGATTATATCATGGAATCAAGAATGTGGAGTGCTGAAGCAGTGCTTCCACCAGCTAAGAAATGGACTGCAGGACCTCACTGCCCCAAAGAGTGTCCTCAAGCAGGTCTCTTTATGGAAGCATCAATGTGAAGTCTGCAACGACCAGGTGAGAGGTGGCAGAAGGACAGAGGTTCACTGGCAAACACTCCAAACTGATCTGCATAAAGAAAAGGTGGGACAGGACATGACTGAAATAACCTACCATGGCCTGAGACCTCCTGCCCTCACAATTATGTAGTTGCTACAGTCTCTTAACACCCAAGTAAGAAACCTTTTTATTGCACCAAGTTGTCATGTCTAGACAGATACACAGCACAGAATGAATCACTACCTTTGAAGACCCGAGCTGAAGAGCACTCCATGGTGGAAAGCCACTATCTGGGCACATCAACACTTGGGGAACACATTTCTGGAGACAGGTTTTTCAGTACGTTTCAGTAAGGTTTACTATCTGTGAGAAACTCTGGTTTTCCAACTGTATCCTTAAAGGACTGATAAGAAAGCAGTATAGGCTTAGCAAAGGAACCTCTTAAACACAGAGTCCTAAATATTCAAAAATACCCCAACTTTCCCCCCCTAAAAACAATTAAAAAGCTAACAAAAACACATGAGCAAGGCAAAAATACACGGAAAAAACCAAACAGGCTTGAATTCATCTCTGAGCCTGATTATGCCTTTCCTAGCAGCAATGATTCTGCCTCCTCTCTGTCTAGAAAGTTTTATTTCTTTGTAAGACAGTGCCTATTCCCTAAATAATTGGAACCCCTCTTATGCCTCTTTGCCATGGCTTCAAAGGTTCTTTTTTTTGTTCCTTTCCAGAACTGCCAATCAGCTTCTCTGCAAAACGGTCACCGTCTTACAGAATTCTTTTCCTCAATTATTCTGGATGATTCCCAGCTTTCTCATTTGTCCTCTTGGAGGTGCTCCTCTTCCTGGCAAGGACATAGGGCATCTCCAAACTGAACCTGTATTTTAATTCAGCACACATGTTACAGCACAGGGCGAAGGATTTGGTGAAGGTGAAGGTGTTCTCAAAAATTGTGTTCTCAAAACCACAGTTTGACTCACATATGCCCCCAAACAACCATACATTAGCAATTATAATGATCTTTAATTAAAAAAAGAAATATGTTGCTGCTCTTACAGATAAGGATCTATGGAAATACTTGTATAGGTGCCATGGAAGTTTATTTTTCAAACTACATTTCAGTGAGGGAATTTTTAACTACCTTACCCGCATTACTCGAATTCTACTCTAAAACTAACTTCTTTGAAGTTTTCTTATTAAAAAAGCTTTAAAAATAAGCAGTTTGAATTATTTTTCTATGAACCACCTAATCTTCTTAAGTAGTAAAAAAGTTAACTTCAGCTCAAGTCGTTCCACTTGGAAAAAAGCAATGAAAAAGCAGTAGGTTCACCCATCTCGCCCTACATTTTCTCTAAATTTCATCTAACCTCTGATTGTTGCAATTTTTCATGGTAAAGCCTTCTGAGTGTTTTTAGCCAGCAGACTTTGGCTTTTATACTGGAAAGTCTGTTATATAAATGTCACTTTCATTTATATCTTCAGATATAACAAAGTCATTAATGCAGTTGATTCCTAAGAAAACTTATATCTTAGAAACTTCTTCTAGCTCTGGTACTGCATAAACACATCTAATGCAGAGCATGAGAAAATGATACCTTGGAGATGCTACACGTTTTAAATCAGGAGTAGAAGCTAAATTCTCACTCTTCTTGATATGAACATCAGTTGTCAATGACATGTGTCGTTTCCAGACAGCCACGATCTCCTAACTACATTTGGTAGCTGCACTCACGTTATTCTGTAGAGAGTTGTGGTTTGGATCCTAAGGTCTCACAAGATGAGAATTTGGGGTTGGATGCCACGGCACTAAAATTGCTCTTCAGGAGATTCCATCGCTGTCGAAACCAGAACCCAAAAAAACCCTCCCCTCCTGGTTTTTAATCCTGCTCAACACCAAATATTGGAAGCAGGTTAAGATCTACAAACTAACAGATCTGGCCTCTTGCCACGAGCCATATTAGGATGCCATATTTAGCTCCTCATTCCCTAATAATCAGACATTTACCCTGTTCCCTCCAGCCCTTTCATCTACTTCCAGTACGCTGCTAACCAAGATGTCTTTCACTCTTCCCTTTCTTTCTTCCATTTCTCGTGTCTGTTTTACACACAATTAGCGCTGCTCTCCCATGGCACTGGAAAAGGGACTGTTGTGCTCCCTCTGCTGCCTGCTGGGCTCTGCAGCAACACGGCAAGAGGTGCTGAGGAATCAGAGTTCTCCTCGGCAGAAGGAATTACTATAATGTGAAATCTCACGCTGTTACACGTATGAAACCCAAAAACGCCAAGCAGGGAAACCTCTTCCCAATGTTCTCCATGTGGCTTGCAAGGAGCTGAGAGCCTCCTGCCAGAGCCGCTCAGGAGCGCGGGGAACACCAAGAGTAGGGAGTAAAGCACACAAATGGATGGGATAAGACTATCTAGCTTTGGTTTCTGGGCATTCCTGGTGTGAAGAGGGCCGGGCAGCTCCTCAAGGCTGGTTGCAATGTTCCTGTCACACGGTCCTTGACACCGCTACCGGCGCAGCAGTCGCTGCAAGGAGCCCGCAGCAGAACCGCTCGCGCAAGGTTGGCTCCCAGCTGATCACAGCCACGCGAGCAGAAACTCCTCTTCATTCCGTTGAGGAGGCTGTTGTCAGGGCTAGGAGTATGGGGAAGGACTGTGGACAGCCAATTATCTAAAGAATTCTCTCGAAACCTGAACAGCATGGAGCACTCTGTCCCTCTGCTTCAGTGCCCGCAGCCCGGGTGCTGTGTCTGTCCTTCCCACGGGTGATTCAGCAGCAAAGAATATTTACTGTTATTTAACAATGCAGGAGTCTACAGACATAACTTACGACTCAACAGAAAACACATTGGGTGCAGACCTTCTAAAGAAATGATCAACAGATTGCGTCTTGCCTTTAAAAAAAAATAAAAGGAAATATTTTATTTATTTGAGGATCATATGAGAATAAAATGGATGAAGTGGAAGATACCTTCATGCTGTTTTTAGAAATTACAGTCTTGGTTGAATATTTTTAGAAACAATTAATATTTAGGGCATAATGGATTAAGTGAAAGGTTCACTGGATTCTGTCTGAAACTTCTAAAAAATAAGCCTTCAAGTCTTTGTTTATGTTGGCAAGTAACCCGGCTGGGTATAAAAGCCAAAGGTATGATTGACTACCTCACATATTTTACAACTGTTACACTAAATAGGTATTTTAGAATTTACATCCTTACAGAAGGATCCTGAAACAGACTTTCTTACGGTGCTTAAAACAAACATACTTTAGGACATACTTCCTGTTTCGTTACAGTATTTAATATACTTTAAAAAAATAAATTTACTTTTCCTTCAACAAAGATCCAAAAATTCAACTTTAAGGGTACAAAGATCACAGAAACCTATCTTACTGTTTTTAATGTACTGAAATTGTTTAATGAATACCCACAAATCCTTAAAAAAGAAATCAGTAGTGAAGCCTTTCAAACACATTAGTATGTGTGCATTTAGCACTTAAACACAAAAGGCGCGTCTGCATATTGTTCAGAATGGAAAACTCCTACAACTAAAACTCAAATAATAATCAAACCCCAGATCATTCATTAGATGTGCCTGTTACAGACACTAAAAAAGATGATACTGACATTTCCCTCTACTTCCTTTAGCTTTGTGTGCGAAGAATTCGCAGCGCAAATTCGTGCAAAGGGACGCAAGCAGATTTTTTGTAGCATTTAATATTCATCATCAACTTTCAGTGTTGATAAACAGCTTTTGTACGACCTGTAGTTAGAGTTGAGTATCAAATCTGGCACTGGGAAGATCAGTGACAATGAGTAAGGCAGCTTTTAATGACACACGTTACTTTATTCTGGTTTTCTGAGTTTCCAGGTGAGCAAACCAATGTCCCACCACTGCTCACCATTCCCATTTATTTTCAGCATCACTGCCCCTCACACACCTCCTTAATCCTCCACAGGGGTTTGAAACAGCTCTATAACTCTTATTGTTTCTTTTGGAGAAAGTAAGAACATGCATGTTCCTCCTCCTCCTCACTAACAGCACTTTTCATTTACAGAGGGGAAATAGAGCAGATTTCTGCAGAAAAGGAAAAACAAGGATACAGTCTTGCAAACCCTCGGCAGTGAAAGGAATCTCCCCCAGCACTTAATTTGGGAGGAAAGGCTCGGGTATTGCAGAACTGCTTAGAGCTAGAGAGGGTGGTGGCATCTGCAGGAGCCCAGTTCTGCAACAACTGAAGAATTAATCGCATTTTAATCAGAAGCCAGTCACAGCTTCTGCTTTAACTTGATACACTCGAAGGTACTTACAGTTCTGGGAACTAAATTCAGCTTATTAAACAAACCGTTTTTCTGCACTTTTTTTTTTTTGGTGATGTGTGACACAGCTTCTTCAGACACAGTTTTGGGAAGGAACCAGATAAAAGTTGGGGAATAGTTTCCGAAAGCACATGGAAACCAGATTTCAAAAGGTACAGATGCAGGTACATCCCAACAAGGGCATCCAGCTGAACCCCTGAAGTGGATATATTTGCCACACCTCCAACAGTAGGCTCCCACTGGGAACTCTGCTGTATTTTCAGATAATTCTAAAAAAGTTGCACAACATTTTACTTTAAAACAGGGCACACGTGACTCCGGCACACAAGGCTACGGATGCACCAGTTGATGCAGGAATTCGTGTCCCCACTCCCTGTGCTGCAGCAGCCACCAGCTTTTTGGAGTTGTACTTCAGCCTTTCAAACTCTTTCCCTGGATTCAGAGAGGGCAGGCTGAGTGTTTAGGAGTGTTCCTCCTTTTGTTTGCATTTTTCAGACAAGGACCCACAAACGGACCCTTAGAAACATATTTAATTGGGAAGCTCACACGCTACGCATGCATAATAATAATGCACAGCAAATTAAAATTAGCAAAAAAATGCTAATGCTGTATATTTATATTATGGATATTATATTTAAACAAAAAACCACTTGCTGGCAGGCATAGAAATCTCGTTATTTCAAAGCACTGCTGAACATTCACTGATTGCAGTTGATGTTCTGAGTTCTTCTGCTTTTCACTCCCTTTTTTTGTACCTAGCACTAACATTTAAACTCAAATCTCTGTGAGCAGTGAGCTGTGCCTTCCTTCTCTCTAATGACCACTACAAATTTTCTAACTCAAGCAGTGCAGAATACATCTCGTGATGCAGGGGGTATTTTCACATTTGTCAGGAGAGGATTCTAATAAAAATTGCATGTATATGAATGTATCTGAGCTTGGAATAATGATTTATCTACAACTGCGAGCACGCAGAGTCCATCCAGAGGGGATTCAGTGTTCCCTCAACAATCCAGGGAACACACACCAAGGTTCACACCCAGGCCAGACCTGTGTAAGAAATTCTACAGAAATCTGCTTTATTCACAAGTATTCTTCTGTTTTAGTTGTTATCTCACGTGAAAATGTTCTTTCTGTGGCCCTCATCATTTTCAGAATAAAGAATCCAAAATTAATTGCAAAACCTGTGAGCACTCACTGTAAAGCAACAAACTGTGTACAACTTAGCCTATACAGTGTCCAGCCCAAAAACCACAAACTGCTCTGAACGTTTTTTTTCTCTCTTTTTTTGCCATCTCTCTTTTGCAAAGCTGTCGTCTTCTGCTTTCTTGCAAATTCATGCTTTTCAGGGGGTTCTTGTTTCTGCTGCCTTCTCGGATTACAATTTCTTTTGTGTTAATTAAGCTGAAAAATTGAAAGAATGTCGCTGACTCTACAAAGAACACAAAACAGGCTTGCTTGAGAAGCTAAAAATAGATCGCTCTGTTCGGAAGACAGACGACTCAGTCTTCAAACTATTTGTACAATGTGAATTAATTGCAGATGGCCAATTCATTTATTTAGACCTCTGTGACAGAAATGAAAGTGCTACTGCGATGATTATACATCTGCAGAGAGCTCCTTTCAGGTAGTTGGGACTAATGGAAAACCGGGAGGCAGCGCTTTGTTCTTTTCTGCAAGTCAGTTTGTCAGAAAGTTTTCTGATGTGATTCTCCCTCTCCAGCCTCCCGGCCCCTCTCCCAACAGCTCGGATTTAAGACGTGCGACTGATGTACACAAACCAAAGTTACAATGGCCTGCTCACATGTACTTCTAGCACTCACAGTGCATGCTGTAAATCAGTAACATTCCTTCGATTAAAATCACGTTTTATGATGTAAATGTTGTAACAAAACCCACCCTGATTATTTAACTTATCTGAAATTAATGCCATTTTTCTTTTTTTTTTTATGCCTCAGTATTTTTTTTAAATAGAACTTTAATTTTCTTTTTCCTTTTTAGCCTTTCTCCTTAAAAGCAAAAGAAAGCTTAATTTAAAAAAATAATGTTATTGATTTAATGGGAGAGAATTCAGGAAAATCTAAGTGGAAACTGATATTCCATCCTGGCTTTCATTGTTAGATAAACGGGAGGTTTCCAAAAATACCAGCTATTAGACGAGGGCCTATAAACTGTAGCTGTGAAATAAAAATATCTTTGAACTAGATAAATTGTTTGGGATACAGAATGATCCGTACTAGAACTTTACAGCAGATCCTGAACAGCATGAAGCCTCCTTTGTGCTAGAAAACTAGAAACATTGTCATTTGGGAGTCTAAATAATGCCAAGAAAAAGAAACTAAATATCAGAGTCCCTTTTCTCTAACGCCACTGTCTCTCCTTTGCAATTTTACTACTTTACAGTCTCTAAATCCTTGTTTGCAGCCTTGCTGACTTGAAAAATGTGCAAAAGTTGATCTGCACAGGGTCTAAGCTAACAGGGCTGTAAGAAAACCTCCCAAGAAGTTTCAGGTGATATGATATCTGGCATGCTGATAGTATCACAAAGATTACATTTTTCTGTTACTTTTTAAAAATAAATTAATGTTGCTGCCTGCATTTCAAAGTATTTATATTACATCTTACAGCTTTTAAATCAAGACTGGAGTTTTTTAAAGGCATTAGGTCTTATAAGCCAAAAATAAAGCTTGATGCAGGAATGAATTAAATTTTCTGCCTAGACAAACAATTGTAATCTATTAAAATTAAAATAGCAGCCCTTGCCACTGTTCAGGCTTCTCACAAAATACCTTTTAGGAAGTTTCTTAAGCTTAGTGGTGATCACAGATTTAGAAGGGGGAAGGCATAGCCCTCTACCCTATATTTTAAGCTATATTCCTTTGCTGCAACTTCATCCCAACTCCCACCAAGGTCAAGGGAAACAATTTGTTTTCAAGCAATACAAAGCAGGCTGTGCAGTCAGGCTACAGCATCTTCCTCCTGCCTTTATGGACTAGCAAAAACAAAAATAAAGTTTAAATAGAGCTACAAGCTTCTTCACAAGAAAAAAATCCTTTCCACAGGAAAGAAACTTCCTAGGATGCCTCTGAAAGATGACCTCCGTCCTGCAGGCTTCAAAATGTTTTCGTCTACTTCCTGGAAATCCAGGTGATACCCGAGGTGGAGCAGAGGACAATAAAGCTGCTAAGGCACAAAGGTCACCTGCCTTCAGCTACATCGATAAAAAAAGCTGATATATCCCCTGGGTTCAGTCCAGGCAGAGATTTACTGGGGCAGGGGGCACTCAGCACACTGCCACACACAGCCTGCTCCTGCCATGAAATCGTATGTGCTCCCACCTCATTTTGGGGGAAAGGTGAAATTCTTTGGCCACACATGCAGAGGAGGATCTGCTGTTGTCCCTCAGAAGGTGCAGTGAGGAAAATGCTGTTGGGAAGCAGGGTCCAGCACACACCAACCAACCGTGTCCTGATGATGAGACACTCCAAAAGCAAGAGCAACAAACCTCCTGATTTTTTATTTTTTTATTTATTTTCCACTGCAGATTTTTTTCCCTATTATTTATACTCTGTGGTAGGGCAGACTCCATAGGGACCACGTCCTTCCACAGACACATCTACCTCCTCTCAGAAGAGAAACATCTTTGTTTACTTAAACTATTTTAGTTAGACCTAGTTTTTGCTGGTTCTAAAGAGTTTTGTCTTGCTTGTAAAGTAAACACCAACATCTCTGACAGAAGTACCACCTTTGAGTGCCCACTCTTGGTAGACCTCATAAAGGTCACATAAAAATACATACATATATATATACACATATATATTTTCACTGCTTGCCGAGATGAATCATGTCAGCCAAGGTTTTTGTAATAAATACAATGCTCTCAAAGCATTATCTACTAAAGATAGAGGACAGCAGGAGTGGAAAAGCTTTGCACAGAACCAGAGCAGGGTCTGGTGATATAAAGCAATGCACTTATCACACATGAGGGCTGCAACGAGGAGGGTTGGACCCAAATAATGCAGTCAAGGGCTGGGTGTCCTCTCAATGCTTCCCAGCCCTGGTAGGATTTGCAAAACCTCCAGCACAGCACACACAGAGCCCCATGCAGAGCTGGAAAAGCATTTTTTACAGACACTGATAAAGCCTGACACAACACAAATAACCAGAGCCCATGGGGTGATTTCGCTTCGGGTGCATCTGCTCCACTGAAATCCAGGGGCTGAAGGTTCAAGACAAAGCACAAAATGCAGGAAAATGCATGTGGAAAAACCTCCCACCTCCACACAAACTGTCTGCCCTGCAACTAAATACCCCAGAGGTGAACCACTCTGTCCCTACTGTCACAAGAGGAAAACTAAATGGATTGTTGGAATAATAATCTGTCATTTATTAATTTCTTGCCAGGATCCCACAAGAAGGCACAGCTTGCCTGTAAACTGACAGCTCAAAAGAAACCACCCAACTCACTTTTCAGCAGTGACATCTTTGTTATAAAGCCAGAAAGCGTTTTTTTGTTGTTGAAGTAGCCTTTAATGGGTAAAGACGAAAATTCAGTGTCCGTATGCTCCATGAGAGGGGGAGCACCAGAGACAGTACGTAAGTAATGCTTTAGCATTTTTTTCCCAAATTTGTAAGGAATTGTAGTACACCCCCTCTCTAGTGCTTTGACTACATACTCCTAAATAATTTTTGAACCTGGAGGAGTGCTAGAACTTAACATCTCCCCAGCTGAGAGCACAATTAGGGGAACTGTAAACCCAGCACACTCTGATTGGGTTTGTCCCCTTTTCTGGTGCCCCACATTGGTTTCTTGGAAGCATCCCTGAGGCTCCTGCTGAAGGAGAATGAAGTCAGAGAGTTTACATTAGTTCTTGCATCTCTACAGCCCCTGTCCCAGCAGAAACTTCTCTCTCTGGATGTAATTAGAGCTCAAGGAATAGCCTGTCTTCAAGATGACAGAAATCAGATTCCACTATTAAAAAACAAAGAGAAAAACCTTCATTGTACAGACTGCAAGATTTCCTAATTATTGAAAACCAAGATATCCCACTGTCTTTCAGGGTGACTGAGAAGCTGCAACATTCATGTTTTCAAAAGTCACTGTCATGTTTTTATTTCCTCATCAGGTTGCATGAAAGAAGCACTTTCTTTCACTTTGTTGAAAATCCAAACCATCACATAAATATCAACATGGTTAAACTAAAATAAATCCATCATCCTGTAAATTTTTAAATGAATCAATATACTGCTATGTTTTGAAATGGTGTAAGACAAATTTTCCCCCCTCTATAATTCAAAACCAGCCTTAACCAATCACTCCAAACTTTTCCCCAGACATATCTCCTTTGGCTACACATTTCACATGAGAATTTCCAAGCCTAAAAGAGTTTTCTTCCACAGACAAAATTGGAAATGAGAGATTGAAATCACCCTAATGATGGGTACCGGGTTATGCCTTTCAACGATGGATCCGTGCCCGTATCTCTACAATTGTGACAATATTTTTCCAAGCAGAGTATCATGTTGTATGTAACACTGAAACTTCCTGGTCTCTCTCCGTCTCTGCTGCATGGTTACCATCTTATTTTTATAAGCATTCCATTCTGGGGCTGGCCCTTCAGCTTTGGCAGAGCGAGGCAGCTTCTGCTTTAAAGCGGCTATTTTGCAACTAGCTGCTGCTTGCTGCATCCCTCTTTCCCAGCCAGGGAGTACCTGCAGTGTTTTCCTCTCCAGCTCCTGAGAAAATGGCACATTCCCACACGTGCTGCCCCTAGAACAGGGCACGCACTGGGAAGAACTGGAGCCCGCCAAGAATGGCCAGGGTGGGTTCATTTCTGGGTTTTTGGAACAGCTGCAGAACAGCTGGTTTTAAACAAGTTCATAGAAAAGTTTCTAGATTCACATCCTGCTCATGGCTGGCACTTCTGCTACTGGAGCAGGCAGGCTGGCATCAAAGGAGAGTTTTCACTGCCACCCCAAATCAATGGATAAACACCAGAGGAGCCACAAACAGCACCACCAGGCACTTCTGAACATTGCTGGCTCAAAAACAGTGGTCAGCAGGGCAAGGGCAGTAAACTTCACTCTGTATTGTGAGTGAAGTAACTACTGTATGAATTAACTTTACTTGGGCTGCTCAGTAGTGAGAATCCAGCCCTTTACAAATAACAATTAATGTTCTATTTTTACCTTAAAAGCAAACAAGCATAAAACCCCAAATGAGTGGATTTAGAGCACCCAAAATGCTAAGTAGTGCCTGGAGGGGAGCTCTGCCCATCTTGCTCATAAACAGCTACCTTGTCCTAGAAGTGACATGGTTTTGTCCTTCACATTTTCCTCAGCCTTTTAATTGCTGCAGTTAAGAGCCTCACACACAGGTGAGCTGCAACCAAAAGAAAAATTCAACCCTGGCCACAGTCCCAGAGGCATCTCAGCCTCCTGATATGCCCAAGAGCCCTCAGGACATTTTTGGCTGATCCTTACTCCAGATCAGACATCTGCATCAAGGCAGTAAGTACATCATGGATTTCTAGCAGAAGTTCCTCGCTGCTCTGGCAGGCAGTAATTAGATTACGAGAATTACAGAAATGACAGGCTGCTTGTCTACTCTCTGTATGGGCAGCCAGCAACAGCTTGGAGAAGAGTAAAGCACTCAGATTAGTAAAGGGATGAGCTCAGTGTAAATCCAAATAATACCAAAATAATATGTATTAACAAATAAGGCCCCTGAACCAGCACATTTACTGCTGCCATGCTCATCCTTATCCTCTCCTGGCTCTCTAAACAAACTACTGATGCAAAATGTCCCATGTATGAGGCCCTCTGGTCATTTGCTTTTCTAGAGCATCTCAGCATCGTGCCTCCCCCTGTGTCCCTTGTTCACACAGCTATTAGAAAATCCTAAAGAGGTGGGAAAGCACTGGGAACCTGCTTCCACAAGGACTGCGAGCACACATTGGCAACCGCAGTGACAGCGTGCCAGATGCTGGCATCCAGATGAACATAACAAGCATTCGGCTTTGCTTATAAAATTCCCATATTCAGCACTGCCACAACACACAGCTTCAAAAATTAGAGCAGGGTTTTCCCATATATGGGAACGCTGACCTGCTGCTGCTGCAGCAGCTCCCCGGGCACGAGCAGAGCCGTGCAGACCCTGCCTCCCGCTCAGCCGGGGCTCTCCCCGAGTGCTCTGGGGTGATGCTGCATTGCAAGAAGCCACATTATTTCTGTACTGGGCTCACTTGCCAGCTCGACTAACCTGTTTCAATAAAACTACTGCATTTTTCCAACCCTTCCATCCAGGGTTGCGCCTGTACGTCCAATACTTCTGCGCCCAAAGCTGAGGTTTGAGCAGCAGCATCAACCTCTGGGCTCGGGCTGTATGGGAATACAGCCCTTAGGAGGCTCCCTGGGCTAAAGAGCTCCACTTGGGTCGGGTCAAGGGATCCGACTGGGCCAAGCTTTAACACTCCTGTGTGATCCATGAGCCCCCAGGAGCGGCTGGTTTTAGGATGAGCACTAACAGACATCTCCTTCGGCTGTGGGAGAGCATCTGAGCGAACACATCGCTGCAGAGCCCTGGAGGGAGGGCAAAGGACCACACTCCTGAACCCCTGGTGGCAGCTGCCAGTGGTTTGTTGGGAATATTCTATTGTTCTGAATGTATAGAAAGCACAGGAAGCTGTGCCAGGACCGCAGCAGAGCCACCACCGGCAGCTGGAGACTCCTGGCTGGGAGCGGTTCTTGTGCGGGTTTGGGAACGCACGGAGCCCTTTGGACTCAAAACAGCCCACAAAATCCTGACCCCGGCTAACTGCACGAGCAGCAGTGTGTATTTATAAACTCCTTACAAGAAACAGCGGGATGAGCAGGGCTGGGACGATCCAGCTGCAGCTCGGGTTATGCCAGACAGCTGCTCTGTCAAAGCGCTGGGAGAAGCCGCGTTTCCTTGCAGGGGATGCCCTTTGATACTCGGCAGGAGCCTGCTTTGGCAGCTCCGTGCTGCCCGAGGGAGAGATCTGGGAGAGGGGATGTTCCAGGAAACCAGCAGTGCGCACCGAATACCTGCCTGTGCTTCTGACTGCAAGGGATTTGCAGAGGGGAAATAAGAAGAAATCCAGAGCAAGCGCTATTAATCACTACGCAACCATGACTACATTTTCTTTTTCCCCACAGTTGTTAAAAATCAAGCAAATCAATCACACACGACTTTCGAGCTTCTTGGCACACGTTGCATATTCTGCAGGTTTCCAGGGGGGCTGTCCACGTGAAGGAGACCCACCAGTAGCTCTGCCTTGACCTCACTGCCTGTGCAGCAGGAATTAAGCAGCAGAGCTCGTGAGCAAGAGTAAAAACTTCAAGAATGAAAACTCTGCCTCAAAACAGTAACAGAACCAGCACAATCCGACAGAAGAAATTAAACTTGCAGGTTGGTCGTCTCTCTTGGTTTTGTTATTAGCATGGAAACATCTATTTAGGTAACTGAAAGCATTGCATCACTTTAAGAAATGTTAATTACATCAGTGGTTTTACTGTAAAAAGTTTCTTTTTCCTTTCCAGTTTTCTAAAGCCTTAGAAGTATTTCAAAGGGAATCCTTCCCAAATATGCAAACAGCAAGTCAATACTCTGAGGTTTTTTGCCAAGCTTCCTTTTCCCTACATCTCTCACTCAAGAAAATACGATTAAAAATACACTCAAATAAACAGAAAGAGACTAGAGTTGAGCAGGTCCAGTATTGCCAAGCAATTACAGATAATCAAAATCATCACTAAACGAGTCCCAGCTTTCCCCATCCAGAGGGGCCTCCCGATGTTCCTGTGCTCCCCTGGAACAAGAAGGAATTTCAGAGAGAAGTGCAGGAGCTGGGAAAGTGGGAGCAGATCTCCTGGAGCTCTGGCAGAGCTGCTCCTTTTGAGACACGCTTTGGTGGGTTTTACTACTTAAATCGTGCCAGGAGTAAGTTGGGTTCTTCTCTCAACAAAAACCCTCAGCATTTTAACTGTTTTAATTAACTAACTTTCCCTAAGGGGGAAAAAAAACCCCACTAAGGATCAATAACAAATGTCATAATTAGTATCTCACTAATTGCATTCATTTATTTAGAAATGCTATGCCACACCTTCCCAAAATATTAGTTTTCCTTGTGTTCATTTTTTAGTATCTAGAAAAATGCTAAAAAAATTATTTTCACCAGATTTAGGAATTTTACAGAATGACAAAATAAATTATTTGGTATTACTTTCTCCCATCATTTAGGATACCCAAATTTCTAATCATGATTGCTGCCATCAAATTCCCTACTTTTTGTTAAAATTTAGATATTGCAATTGCATGTTTAACACTATGGTTACAGCTCACAATTAGGACAAAGGTGACTTAGCACTGAGCCAGTACAAAGGTACAGAATAATCTTCAAAAACATGTAAAGCAGTTTCATATATCTCCATGCCCTTTAGCATGGAGTTTGTAGTAATGCTAATAAAATTAAGTATATTTATCTGATAATAATGTAATACTATTTATATGAAAAAGTGGACCATCCTCAAATTAAAAAAGAATATATCATAATTCTGAAAACCATGAAATCTATCCATCTTATTCATCTACATACAAATGAGGAAGAAAAATATTATCCAATATTTAAAATTAATAAATTTTATTTATGCCACCTCAAATTGAATGCATTTAGGGTTAGGGAAGGGGAGGTAGGTTCCAAGGAAAAATGCAAGTATCAGAAAGGTTGATTCAACCCCCCTCCCTTATGCCCTTACTGTGATAACAGATGGAACAGGAAAAGTTTACCAAGAAAAATGGTAACTATCTTCTTTTAAGAGATTTTTGGCTTTGCATTTACTGTCTGTTTTTTTCTAACAAAATATAATTCTTCTGTTAAGTTTCTAGAGGACAGTATTGAATTCCCTACCATGCATCCAAAAATTCTAGTTCTGCAAAAACCATTCTGAACAAACAAGGACTGCAAGATCTCAGCTGTGACTTTCCAGAGATGTTCTCTTTACGTTGTCAAAAGATTACTGATTTTTCATTTGTTCTCAAAACTCTCCAATACATTCTCTTTAAAACAAATAGATTATCTGATATTTTAATAATATAAGTTATCCCTTTCAAATAAAATGCTAAGTTATCAGTGCACTCTAGATTCTGATACATATATAAAAAATATAAAAAATTATTTTAGAGGGTAGTAAAATACCCATGGAGCATCACTGTATATGTTTGCACTTTATGAACAAACAATATCCTCATCATCAAACCATTGGCAGGAGGGGGGTTAAATTTTATTATTTACAAGCAACAACCACAGGATTGATTTCTTTGAAGCTCAGGCAAATGAAAAAATACAAATGGGGAATTCTGTTATCTAAAACAACCTAATCCCAGGAGTTAAATCTCAGCTGGCTGTTCTCAATTACCAACATGCCACCTGTGTTCTCCAAGTTGGGAAAACAACAAAATGTTAAAGCAGTTACAAACAGGAGCAAAGTAACTCAATAGGCAATGCTAACAACTGAACAACCAACAAGTTAGCAGAGCCATATGCAGAAATACAGGAATTTCATATGCTATAGGTTGGCACATTTATACTACAGTAGTGAGAAAAAAATTCATTTTTTTTTTACTTTCATTCCTGTGCCACCAATGCAATTTAGAATTAGACATGTGTAATTCAAAAATCCATTGACACAAAACCAAGAAATGACACATCAACACATCACTATTTCTGAGAATCCAAATCTTTTCTACCTATGCAAGGCAGTAAAATAATTCACTTGTAAAATAACTCTATCTTGTGTTCACTCATCTTAAATTCCTTCACACGATTTACCATCTCAGTTTAATTTCTTTGCAGACTCTTAAGGGATTAATTTAAACTACATTTGAGCTTTTTTCCCTCTCTTTCTGACTTCATAAGTTATGAAAGACAGCAACTATTAAATATGTAAAAAGGTAACAAATTTTAAAATGACAATCCCTGGAAAAAAGAAACACTCTTTAAGCGTTAAATTCCCTAAAGAATAGAAATGGGCAAGATGTATTTCAGACATATGACTATTAGTCAACTATTGTTGAAGTGATCCAATTATTAAATAGTCAAGAGTTATTTATTTTACTTATATAAACTATCCCTCTTTTCTGGGTCTGGAATAAATTAACACATCCACATGTTTCTTTGTTTACTATGCCAAGAAGAATGACTAATATTTTTCGATAATAATATTTTGATAAGAAAATGAATGTTCAGCTTAGATTCATAACAGGAGTTTCTGCATCATTTTTGTGTGCTGAATCAAATTTGAAATGATCAAATTAGAAGGATTGCAACAACCTAATTTAAAAACAAAACAGCCTTGCTCAGATACAAAAAGGGTTTTTCTAGGTACTCTATCAAATGAAAGCATACTTGTGCTTTCAAAAATACACTGGTTAAAAGATTTAGACAGGCTTCATATGAAATATATTTAAACATCAAAACTAATTTAAAATTATCTAGAGAAACAAACTGCGGAATGTCCAATCCTTAAAAAAAAAAAATTAAATGCTCAGGGCTTAGCGTGCTAAATACAATTAAGGACATTCTCCTCCTTTCTCGTTTTGCCAGACAAACGCCCTCCCTTTCACCTCCAGCACCGGCACCACCCTGGAGGGCTGCACCAGACCTGGGAAAACAGGGAGACATCAACCTGCATTTGAGAACCACCTCCAGACTCATCAGTAATGCCTCGATACAGAAACTCCTGTAACCACATTTATCACGTGTGGTTTCCCCGTTTTTCAGCAGAGGAGCACTCGGAATGCCACAGCCAGAGCCTGGTGCATCTCCTCCATCCACAGCCAGAGCAGAGAACTACCCCGTGAGGACGTGTTAAAAATGCACCCCTGAGACACCCACCCCTTCAACCTGCGTAACAAAAAGCCAGGTGGAGACTTTCAGCTGCTTGGCTGGGGGAAAAACAAAAAAAAAATCTGATTAAAAATGTAATTGCCCCTGAACTGCAGAGCCTCCAGTTTGTCCCTGTCCTGTGGTGGGGCAGCTTCAGGAACCAGGTCTGCCTTGTCTGTCACAACAATTGTTTCTGCCTCAGTTACCCGGTCCAGTCAAAACAGGAACATTTACAGCCAGAGCTATAAAAGATCTCGCAGGAGATTTCCGCCAGCCCTCCTGAGCATCTCCCCTGCCCACCCCGGCAGCGCCTGCTCCTCCCTGACCCCCTCCCACCCTCAAGCCCGCAACACTCCCAGAGAAGGGACCAGCCAAGCCTGTGCTCCACAGAACAAGCTCCTCAAGGTCTCTCCATCCTTTCCTGCCGCCCTCTTGCTGTCCCCTCCCTCACCACCCCGCAGCGAACAGCCTGCAGCTTGCTGATGTGTGGGGAGCTGAGGGCGGGGGTTCGGGCCCTTCTGCCCCGCGGGTTCCGGCTGCCAGGGCCCAGGCCCAGGCCCGGGCAGGCCGACAGCGCCGAGCTCTGCACTCCCACAAGCGACACGCGGTCTTAAACGCCAAAGCAAGAACACCACCAGCAAACAGGAATTAAAAAAAAAAAAAAAAAGGTGAAAAGGAAGGGCAAAAAGTGAGAAACAACCCCAAGGACCTTCTAGCTGCTCTGTCCCAGGACCGCGCAAGAGGGTCAGAGATAGAGGGATTCGTTCCCCCTTTCTCTGGAGCGAAGTTTCAGCAAACAAAATAACAAAACAAAACGTAACAAAAATCCATAAAAAACGTCCAAAAACTCCCCAAAGCTCGTCCTCTGCAGAGTGCAGGGTCTGCTTTGATGGTTTCAATCTGCTGAGGGGGTTTGCTTTGGGGTTCCTGGCTGGAGCGCAGCGGGGCGCAGGGCAGGGGCGGATCGGGAGGGAGCAGTTCCCAGGAGGGTTTCAGCAGTTACTGCACGTTTATTTCACCAGATGCTATTTTTAACCCCGCTGTTACTATTTTTACCCGTGTCAGTGTTTTCCATTTGCTGAACTCTGTCCCCAAGCCGGCCCCGCTCCCCCCGGGTCCCCCCGCTCCCCCTCCCAGCGCTTCCATCTCATTCCAGGCTGCACTTTTGGATCTCTTCAAACAGCACCAGAGGAGCCCGTTCCCCCCTCTCCCGGCGATACAGATCTATAGATCTCTGTCTATAGAAGCGGTGCAAAGTCCACGGGCGAAGCTCCTGCTCTAAACCTCATTCCTCTCCAAACACATTTCTGCCAACGGGCAGGGGAAGAAAAAAAAAAAAAAGAAAAGAAAAAAAAAAAAAAAAAAGAAAAAGCAAACAAACGCCACTGTTGCTAAGTTTTGCACTTTATACCCTTTTATATTTACAATCCTCTCTCGGCTAAAAATAGCAACACATGATCCATTTATAACTGGCCGGACATGCCCCGCAGCCGCCGGCGGGGCCCTGGCTGATGAAAGGAGCTCTCTGCGTTCCTTCTACCTGAGCTCATCTCCCGCTTAAAGGGCTCAGACAGCTCTGCTTCCACAAAGCGCACATTGAAACGGCTGCTGCTTCCCGGGGAGAGCGGCACAAGGGACGGGAAAGAAAAAAAAAAACAAAAAACCAAGAACGAGAAAAAACCACCCCAGTAAGCCATGCTGGCGGCCCCATGCGCTCCTGGCCCCCGGCCCTGCTGCCCAGTGTCCGGGAGGAGGCAGGGGCAAAGCAGGGGTGGTCGGGGCTGGCAGGCGGCCCCAGCAGGACCTCACCCGGCAGACAGCACACGGGGGGCTCCAGGGGCAGCTCCAGCGTGGCTCCATGTGTGAGCAGCACATTAACTCACGCCACAGCAGTGCTGGGAGCGACCGCAGACCCTGGCCCAGGGGCAAGTGCAAAGGTTCTTCTATGAATCACCTCAGAGATGGGAGTTACTCTAGACATGGCTTTAGAGGTGGCTCTAGAAATTATGCTGGAAACAGCTCCTGGGTTGACTCCAGGCAAGTCTAGATGTTGTTCTTAGGTCTGGGTGTGGAGAGGGGCTGGAGGGTGATGCTGGAGTCAGCTCTAGAAGTTGGTCGAGAAGTGGCACCACAACTGGCAAAGGCATAAACATTCTGCGTTATCTGCAGTAATTATACATCCAGGAGATTTTAACAATGCAGGATTTATTCCTTCACTAATACCTTCTGAATTTGTTGTCAGAAATTCCCATTGGCATGTGCAGGACTCACAAGCTGCACGTGCAGCAGCAGGAGCTGCGTGACTGAACAGAGTCCCAAGGGCACAGCTCGGCGCCCAGTTCCGTGGAAGCCACTCCTTCCCACCTAGAAGATCCAGGTGCCACACTAATGCCACCTCCCATCTCACATGGACATGCTTGTGTGTTTTAAAATTTCCTCTCTTGGAAGCGCAGGTTTCCTCATTTTCTTCTCATTGCCAAAACAAAGAATCCCAGTTCAGGAGGAGGATGGTAGCCCACACATCACTGAACAGTGCCAACAAACACCACCCCACACACAACAGTATTTTAGTGAAATTTATCACAAACGTGCAAATCCCAGCCACTTAAAATAAGGGGTCAAACCCTCCCAAAGTTTTGAGACTTTAAAGGAAAAATACACCTTCCAGCTATGAGCCTTTTGGG
Source organism: Melanocharis versteri (assembly GCA_013397845.1). NCBI lineage: Eukaryota > Metazoa > Chordata > Aves > Passeriformes > Melanocharitidae > Melanocharis > Melanocharis versteri. The sequence continues at coordinate 66,845 of VZTG01004374.1, read as the reverse complement.
AACACTTGAAACGTTTCTCAGAACTCTTAAGAGCTAGAAAACGTCGCTTGTTTGGACTGACAGCAGAAGTTCAGTGCCAGTGCTCCACAGATTGTAGCTGAGGAAAAAAAAGCAATAACCATGGTGAGACTCAGAGAAAAAAAGATTGTAACAGTTGGCACCATCATTACCTACATCTATTCCTCCTAATAGCCCCATTTCAGTTGCTTTTCTGATACTCTTCTTGATTGGCTCTTCAGTGGGAAGTCACATCAGCTCCTGTCCCGCCTGCACAGGAGTTTTCAGGCTGTATTTTCCCTCCATAGCTTGACCACGTATGCACTCACATGCTTTGTTTATACAGGAACAAAAAGTGTCCATGTGTACCACTGCCTGTCCAAAATTTTACATATCACCAAACCAGACATGCAGCAGGCTGGTCAGACTTCTTGGAACCGTGCTCCTTGCATGCATTGTAATTTTTTCATTATAATATACAGATTTTTACCAATTTCCATTTGCTTTTAGATGCCTGCTACAGGCAGGGGTTCAGACTAACCACCTCCCATGATGTGACATTAGCAATCAAGTGCCATTTGCAGGCTGCTTTCAGAAAGGCTAGAAGCAAAAATCACTGAAAACCATGATCCTGAAAGTCATTAATAGGAGAATGCAGCAGTGGTTCTGCAAATGCTTCTCTGGGAGCAGATGCTTTAAGCAGGGAAATGGAAACTTTGCTGCCACATTGCTATCAGTGTTGTAACTCTGTGTTTGCAAGAAATCCTGATTATCCTCCTTTCAGCCATCACCAAGTTGTTGTGGAATGACAACCAAACATGCATTCAGAGGCACAGGAAGATGGAAGCATCCCTGGACAAACCTGTCTTGCTGTGGCTGCTCTGAAAAATATTCTCCTGAGCAAGAGAGAGAGTTCAGCTCAGGGGCTGGGGGTACTTTCCAGCCAGGCAGAGAGTGGAAATCTCTCCAAAAGACCTGAATTAGCCATGGAAGTGCTACGCCCTGGGTTTCAAAAGCAGAAGCAAGACAAGAGACAAAAAAGTACAACTTCACCCAAGCTATGAATAAATGCCTGCGCAGTAACACTATAGAAATTGATATTATTATTAAAGCAAAGTAGAGCTCAACAAACTTTTTTCCCCCCAAATAATCACCCATTGCAGATGTCAAAACTGTAGCCGGAGGACAGCGGCAGCTGTATCCCAAGCTGGGCAGGCATAGCCCCAGCTCCCGTGGGCAGGCTGACCCCAGCCTCACACCCACAACACTGCTTGGGAGAGGCTTCTCCCGTGCACACAGAGTGCTCAGCCCTTCATTCTGCTCCTTCACTTCCCTGCCTCCTTCCCATTGTCACCCTCTTCCTTTTTTAACCTGAAACCCACCCTCAGTCCTTGCAGCTTTGGCCCCCTCTTCTGTCAGCAAAACCAAACTCCCTGGTCATGTTCCCCTTGAAGCTTTGCCAAATAATGCCACTTCCTTTTTTTCCTCAAGTTCTGGCTTAGCATTTTTGGTTTTTTTTTTTCCTTTCTCTCTTTTCCCCCTCCTTTTTGGAGGGCGATGGTAGAGGTGTAAAGAGAACAAAGGGACAATTCAAGTTGTCCCTGCAATGCCATAATACAAAGTGTGATGTATCTAAAATACAGTATTTCACACACTACCCCTGTGTTTAGGTCCAAAATACCTAAGGAGCCTGCTGGATGTCTCACCTGGAGAGGGGTGTACCTTTAGTTCATCTTCCTGCAGCCTGCAGCAGGGAGCACTGAGGGAGCTGTAAAAACTCCCAGCAAAAGAAAAGCCATCCTTTTTCCTTTGTGCCAATCAAAACCAGCCTGAGGTCACCTAAGGAAGGAGCTGTGTGAAACTCCCCATGTGCAGCAGAGAGAAGCACTTGGGCCAAAGGCTTTAGAACTTCCTTGTTGAAGTGGCCAAAAAAAGCCCTGGGCTACTGAATTTCTGGCCACTGACCTTTGTATTTGTTTATTTTAAAGATGTGTCACTATTTTTCTCATAAGTCAAACAATTGAATGATTTCTAAATTCTCTTCCCTCTGACCTCTTCCTTTCTTCCTGTTTTATTCTAGAAATACTCATTCAAGACTAAAATATAAGGAGTGGGTATGGCCCAAATGTTGCAATTCCTCATTCCACAGATTGCTATCACTATTGCAATTGCTATTCCCTCTGCATCCAGAGAAACCCACACAAAAGGACACTACAGAACACACATTTTAATAGTATATGCTAGGAATACGAAATAAAGACTTTGAAGTATCTTTACAAAAATAATCCTTAATAATTAGGAGGAAAGGGCATTACTTTTACACAGGGAGAGTTGCAAGCGATGCCTTCTGCTCTGAGCAATGCCTCAAATGTTCATTTTGTGGATACAGGTAATTATTAGGTGCTGTGATTGCATTACCCCCATGGAATCATTCCCTTAGGCTAAATTTGCTTCTCCAGACGCAGCGGCATCACTTGGCAATTCTGCTTTTGAACAAAGCTGACTTGACCTACTTTGATCAGACGTGCTGGGAGACAAGAGGTGGAGAGCTCAAGGGAAGGGAATTCTGGAGAAAGGAGGAAATCACACAGACAGCTTTGTCAGACAGCTGAGAGAGATGCTGCAATTCTAGGAGCCACTGGGGCTTCATTACTCACAACAGGAGGAGTGAGTGCAACCAGGGCTCCCTCCAGCAGCTGCCTCAAGCAGAGCTGGAATTCTGCTGGCAAAGCCACAGCCCAGTGAGTCCAGGGCCTACAGGCTCCTTGCACAACCATAAAAATGTATATTTAGGATGTGTAACACCTCTAGCAGACCACAGCTGTTTTACACTGCCATAGTTTTGTCCATACAGTTCACACCACATACCAGTAGTGTGCTGGTTAAATCCACAGCCCACCACACACAGTTCCCTCAGTACCAAAGGAGAGTGGATACTATGCCTAAATCCTAAATTCTCGATTAAGAGAATTAGAAGAGAAGGTTCTGCTCCTCTGTCTCTGCAGTCTAAACTAAGAAAAGGCCACGGGAGCTGCAGAGCAGTTGATAAATCTGTGCACTGGGCTCTGCTGGCACCGAGCATCCCAAACTCCAGATCAGCATCCTGCAGGACCTGCCCCAGGACCTCTCTGAAGAAAGCTCCTCTGCTCAGGTCTCCTTCTACCATCACTTCCAACCATACTGCTCCTGAAAGCACCTTCTTACCACAGAGCAATTAAAAGAGAAACTCCCAAACCAGCATCCCTCCCTTCACACTGGTATTAATTTAAATAGTCTCACAGATTTGTGTGAGCACTCAAAATTCCACCGAAATAATTTACGTGCTCTTACTGGGCTGAACATGCTAAAGAATCAGGCCCCAGCACATGAACCCCAGTGTCCCATGGGACAGACACCATCGGGCCTGGGAAGTGTCACAGCACTTGAGGGCGCTGCTGCAGTAAATTTAACTCACCCTAAAAACCTTGACTTGGTTTTATTATGAACTCGAGTCTTCTGGTGAAATATCAGCGGCCGTGTTGACACTGACTTACATTATTGCTGTTACACAGTGGCCCTATTTTGGTAAACAACGAGCAGAAGTTAGTCCTAACATTAAACATTCAAGGTTAGCACCTAGTTATGCCTTCAAATATTTGCACAAAGTGATTAAGTGGAAGGACGACACGAAAACAGTTTCATTTGGAATTATTTTTTTCATTATAATTTCCTTGCTGCAAGTTAAATGAGAAAATGTGAGAAAGCATATGTGTTCATGGAACTAAACAAAAAGAAAATTGGGGATGAAGATGTAAGCACCTATTTCTCTTAGAAGGGATACATGAGCTGCTGCAGTCCTTTATGGGTATGTTGATTACCCTGTTTTGCACTATTTTCCCTGGTCTTTAATGGCATCCTCCCTGCAAGGGCTTCTTGGCCCTCACGAATAAACCCACATCCTTCCTGCACCTTCCACCTGCTGCATCCTTCCCACATTCCTCCTTTCAGGAGCCAGGTCCTGCAGGATGCTGATGTGCAGTTTGGGATGCTCAGTGCCACCAAGATCCCCCCGTGTTGGGGATTGTTTTCTTGAGATTCTACCCCCAGCACACATCTCCTTCCAGTGCCAGGTCATGGACTACTTTGTTCTCCATGGGTTATGGGAATGTTTCAGCTCTTTCTGAACTAGTGTAATTAGCTCCCCAATTTTTTTCCTGCTCCAATGTCAAACAAGCTGGAGGAAGTGAGTGCAACCGGTCTTTTTTGAGTGAAGTTACCACTTGCCAGTCTGGGAAAACTGTTCAAAAGTTCTGCCAATGCAATGCTGCATTTGATAACATCCTTTTTTTATTACAGCACTTCCGTATTTTGTTTTTTCTCAATTTTGAGTAGTATGCTCAATGTTTTTCATTGCAGAAGTTACATGGTTTTCTCGAAAAAAAATATATTGGGGATGAACTAAGACTTTAACTTTGATTAATACTGACTGCTTAACAGAGAAAGAGTAAAGGGCAACAGTGACAACAGAAAAGACCTTTCACAGTGTTTTTTAATATTTCTGCAGCACTGTATTTCTCCATCATTTTATAACATAAAATATTGATAGTTTTGCCAGTAAACTTGAGTGTGATTTTCACCTCTTGAGCCTATCTGGTGGGGATTTCTCCTTTGCACTAGGAGAGAGTAATAGAACCTCGAGCTAAAGCCCTGGATCTGAGGATCCAGGGCTAAACAGGTGCCAAGACAATCGCGGCAAGGCCCCAACATTGCTGCTCCTACAACTTTCTGATGGGACCAGTTACCCACCAGGACATCTCCATTTGGCAGGGCTGCAAATCTTCCAATCTCATCTCTTTTCCTGCTGACCCAGCAATAGCTGGAATCTTCTGTTAACAGCCAGCAGAGTAATTTGCTGAGCTTCAGATTTAGTATTTTACCACGATATATGAAAACCTCACACATCTGCAAAGTTCAAACCTTCTAGGAACAATTCCAATAAGATGCTTCATGTTTCCTGCTCCATGCAAAAATAGGAAAAAAAAAATCTCATCTATAATTGACCTTGACAGATATTTGAGAGCATTTGGCACCTATTAAAACTCCTTTAAGATGAAACCCTCAAAGCTATAATAAGAAACGTAAATCTGAACTTTACACCACATTTTGTTCAGTGGAAACACTACCATGGTAAGTTCAGTCACTTATTTTCCATTGAAAAGTTATCTTAAAATATGTACAGAATTAACTTTTTAAACATTTATTGAGCAAATAGGGCCCTTCTATTTCATCCTACACATCTGCTTTTTCAGGCAGACTATTAAAATTAGCTTGGAGATTTGCATAGCCTTGTCATTGTTCTTCTGTCTGGTCCACATATACGCACAGGGAACAGTTGGAGAAATGCAAAAATCCACTTAATTGACTTTTCTACTGAGAATTACCCCTTCTTACAACTTGGAAGACCATTAGAACCTCTATCTGACCACATCTAGGAAGCAGAGACAAAGCCAGGAACTATCAACAGTGAGCAGCTCTGCCTTGGTTGACACAAGGGCTGCTGTCATCAGAGCCACAACCCACTGAAGTGTCAACAAACAAGTCCTTAATCAAAGGACAGGAGGAGAAAAAATATTGGCGGTTTTAGAGGTCCAGGGACACTACTCCCACTTGAGAAACAGGAAGGTGCAGCTTGGAAATAGGGCCAAGCCAGCCAAACCAAAGTGTTTGACTGTCCCTTGAGTTAATCCAAGGAAAAGCTCTCTTCCCCCAGCACTGTCCTCACTGCTGTGATCAGCTCCTGAGTGTGAGGGTCCCTCCCAGAACTCACTGTGCTGAAATACATTGTTTTCCAGAAGCATCTGGATCAGATGTGACATAATCCTTTTCTGGAGGAAATTTTGGGAAGCACTGGAAGATTGCTGCTTCCCAAGTCACAGAAGCAAGATTTTCTCCATGCGTAGTAGGATGCAGGTGGAGGATAGAATTTAAATAATAAAATAGGAATCTCTTCTAATAATGTAGCGTGGACAAATTCCTAATGGCCGAGGCATGCACTCTTCTTGTGCCATCTTCACAGGAGAGCTCAACTGAACCAAACTGCCCCCACAGACGGAACAAATTCATGCCCTCCCAGCCCTGTTCCCATGGGGAGCTGGCAGGGATCTCTCCCACCCTGCAGGCACAGCTTTAGCTCTTTGGCTGTACAAAAATCCCACTTTCTCTCCTCAAACACAAAAGCTCCAGCAGCATCTCACAGGCCTCCAGCGTGAAAGGATGAGCCACTTCCGTGCCCCAACACAAACCGTGCTCACTCCCGAGTGCACAAACACAAAGGGCTGTTCTTGCTCACAACCAGGGCTTGCCCAGTGCCTTTTGCTGTCCCTTTTGCACCTTATCCAAGCACAGGCCATTCCTGGAATGTGGCGTGTGAGCCGCGGCCGGGGCGATCGCTGCCCACCCTCGAAAGCACAGCGGGTGCGGCACTCCGGGGCAAGGCCTGAAGGTGGTTCAGGGCCTTTCACTTGATGAAACTGTAAGAAAACTGGAACAGTCCTTGTGGTTTTGGCATTTAAAAAATCCTGCTTAGCACAGGGAATGATTGAGTGTGCTGGTGGCTCAGGACAGAACCAGGAGGGGCAATGGGCTACAAGGAGAATATAGGACTGAACTACAAAGTCTCCATCTCAAAAGCAATTACAGATCCCGTAATCTTAAAAGACTTAGAAACAGCACAGTTTAAATTTAATAGTTTGCTATTGGCCATGCTAATGATATTAGCTGAATAACCAACAAAAATATTAGAATTTCTCTGGAATCAATTCAGCAATTTAGAAACTGATACTCTGAAAAGCATCTGTGATCCTAAGGCTTGTGCTGTGTCCTGGTGGATGTTTCATGATTTCCTGCATTTTCCACGTTTGCCTGTGACAAAGAAGAACTCAAGCAAATGCTCTTGAGAGTCCACTCACATCCTGCCACCACCAAGGATTTCATGAGTCCACATCACATTCTGTTTGTGTAAGAATCCTCTTCACCCTTCCACGGAAATTTCAAGTGATCGGAAGCAACTTGTTCGCATTAAAATTGCAATCTTAAATGATTATTTTAAGATGACAGAAAATTAACCAGTCTGAGGTGAAGCTTTACAAGTGTCTCTGGAGGCAGAGAACTGGGCTTTTCGCTCTTGATGCAAAAAAATATTCCAGTCGTTTCAAAATACATTTGCCATAGTTTAACCCTTACATCAGTAAGGCAGCCTGCATGAAAATGCTGTTCTTTGGGAATAATATACCAGACAATATTCAGATTTTCCACCTAATTCTAAAGACACAACTGCAACATGCAAGCACAATACACTAGCAAACTCGTTTCAACCGTACAAATACTTTTTTAAAAAAATTATTTCTGGAAGCCCAGCAAAAGCTGGGCTTGAAATCTCTCAGTGGAATTACATTTTCGTTCGAGCAACACCACATAGTTTGGAAGCCACGGAAAACATCTATTAAGACAGTTGCTAATTTAGAGAAAAAATGACCCCATCTGGAACAGCGTCTGCAGCGCTGTTCATTGCACCACAAGAAAAATATTATTGTACTGCAGCGTGTGAAGCCTTGTAACAAAGATGACGCCAGGTCAAAAGAATCTAACTTAGAAAGAGAAGTTGAGGTTAAGGTCTTGCTTTTACTGTAAAAGATTAAGTCCAAAGGGAAGTTTAACATGAAGGAAGGGGTGGAAAACAGATGAGCTGAACCGACAGCTAACAATTTTTTTCCCCACCTTAATAAAGGTTTCCAGCTCCAAGAAAATGTCTTCCAATAATAAAAATTAAGATAAGTAAATTAAGAAGCATTTTCTTGAACGTAAAGAAATTTAAGCATAGCAAGAGCGTTATAGAGCAGATTGCTCAAGTAACACTTAAATAAATTAAGAGATCCCAAAGAGAAACTATGGGAATTACATCTCTGAGTTGGAAACTTCGGTGCCTTAAATAATGGAAATTCAGCCATTTATTGATAACAGCTCAAAGTCAGTTTTTTTAAGGGGGTACCAAAACTACCAAAACGTGTAACAGAAGGGGTTTTACATCAGGCGCTTGCCCATGCAGCAGCATTGAGTCTGAGCAATCCCCTCCTACACTGCAGCATCATCTGCCACAGAGATCTACCAAAAACTCATCTTCTCAAGAGACCCCAAATGAACACTGCCCATGCAAGAGCAGCAGGGTAGAGCCACAGTGCCGTGGAGATGTCCTGGGTTGCCCAAGGAGATTCCTGCAGCTTCCCCAGCACCCCCTGGCCCTTGGCTAACTCCATCTGCTGGCACTGCAGGGAGGGCCATCTCCCCAGTTCTCCATCCCAGTTTCACATTAGATTGCTCCAGCAGTATTCCTAAGAAAGAGGTGATCTGTACTGGGTGAGATCAGTGGGAAATGAAGATAGTAAGCATTCTAATACCATGCCAGGCCTGTTGTTGGGTAATCCAGATTTTAGACCAACAAAATAGCAAGCAGTTACATGAGACTACAAACATCTGTTTTCAAGAGGTGTCCAGATCATTAGCAGCTAATTCTACATCTCTGTTACATTCCCTGCCATATGCTGGGGGATAATCTCAGCAAGCAACAGGGATTTTCATCTCAAATCCTAACAAATCTGCTCTACAAGGCTTCCTAGTTTTTCTTATGTCACTTATGAGATAATACCTCTAAGCTGCTCCTCTCTGCTCTTTCTATGCCTTGTGTGTATTCCATCACAGCACTCAACACACAGCTCCTGTATATTCCATCACAGCTCCTGCAACCTGCCCAGTAAAAACTGACAATTTCTTCATGCCATCCTGGAAAAAAATCCCTTCTCTTGTCAAGGGTGAATATAAAATTTCTCTCTTGGATAAACTCACACTCGGGCTGTCCCCATCACCCTACATGTCCCATCCTTCAGACAAATGATGGCAGTGGATTTGAAACAATCTTGAATGAACCGTGGCAGACCAAGCTGAGGGTGGTGATGATTTGGTGGTCCTGCCTCCTGCCAGCCCCCAAAGTGATGAGAAGTTCCTGCAATCCCAGCGTTTCCACCAAAGCCACGAGCGGTGCTGCTGCTGGCGAGGAGGGACGCGCGGATGGGATATTTTTATCTCCTCTTCATTCCCACCCCTGTCAATCCAAAACAAACTTGAGCTAGTGGGAAAGATGGTTCATGATGAGAAAAGGATTCCCTGGCTCGATTTGTGTGTCACCACTGGATACATGGACTCGTGCCACTGCGGTGGCACAGCTGCATCAGCCCTGGCTTCCCAGCTTTCAGTAACCTTCCCAGACAAAAATAGCAAACCTCCTGCTTGATTTTTAGCAGCTGAAAAGCAGCACTAAACCACATAAGTATTATGTAAAATGATCTTTTTCTAAGTATATGTTTATTGTGCACAGAAGAAGTGGATTTAATTACAAACAACTGGAAGTTTTTAACAGGCTGGATTGCCCCCTACTCCCTTTCTAAAAACTAAGGTTTGGCAGCAGCTTTTGGGTTTCATTGCAAGTCTTCTAAGTATTTCCTTGGAAAGACTTTACACTTGGTCCCAGGCAAGAAGTCAAAATCAACATTTAAAAAGCATGCCCTGCATAATTTCCAGGATACAGCAGCATTAAGGTATACTTATGGAGGCCAGGAGGAGAACTGCTTTTTGTGCTTTTTGACTTCATGCATAAAGCTGGTCTTCAGACAAGGAAGTTTATATTCCAAATAATATTTTTAACTACATGTGGTCAAGTACATAACTTATCGGGCCTTTCCTCAGCCCCCTCCCAAAATAATCCTGAACACTAAATACCTTTGCAGTATTTAGATTTTGCTTAGACCTCTACTAGAAGCAACAGATTCTCAAATCTTCTAACGCAGAATAATTCAATGGCAAACAAAGTTTCAAATAACATTTTCTTAAATTCCTTTGTACCATAAAACTCCCATTTGGGCTTGACAGTGGTATTTAGGCTACATTGGCTGGTTCTGCCCTGCAGTGGGTTACACCCCGTTTCAAGGTGTGTCCCTGTGCCTTGCCCAGGGGATGGAGTGTCCAGGTGGGATGGCAGCACACAGGTGACTCTGAGGGGACAGTGGACATTGCTCACATGAATAATCTCACTGGAATCACAAGGATATACACATGTTTAAGAACTATCCACTCAAATTTCATGTTTATTTTCATTTGAGGAAAACAGACGAGAAGAAGCATTTTCCTTGTGACTATTTGAAGTGCTGTTAAAAACAAATACGTATTCTTCTGAAATATGAGCAAGTGAAGTCCTGCATCAGCCACCAACTAAAACCACAAAATGCTACAGATGAGGCTGAACTTCACAGAAGCTGAGAGAAATGAGAGCACAGGTAGTGTTAAGGGATCAGGGGAAAAAATATCTTTCAGCTTTTACAGCCTAAAAGGAATTTGTTCCATGCTTTTCATCAGCAGAGAAAAATCAGTTCTATCAAACTGTGAATTTCCTGTGTGGAGGTAAGGCAGGGAAAGCATTAAGACAATATTTCATGGAGTATTTTTCTTCCAAGCAGACAGCTTTAACTGGTATTTATTAAAAAACCCAAACCATCTGAATGCAGATTTTCAGCTCACAACACCATGTCCTTCTCCTCAGTATCTACATTTCCTCCCTACGTTAAGTCCCAGTCCCACAAATCCCTCCGTGCTCCAGAAAACCTCCCGGCTAACCAGTGATCCTGAGATTTCAGCATGAAAAACAACCAGGAAAAATGCAAACCCAAACAAATACAGCCCACAAACTAAAAATTGTGTTCGGTTGGGCGGGGGGGGAGGGGGGTAGAGAAGAGGAAGAGGTTGTGGTGTACGTGCAACACGGATGACACAGAGAAAGAGAAGGTCAAACCCTAAAAAGTGCCTTTTTTTCCTCATTTCCGCAGCAGCATCCCCTCATCAGAGCTGCCCAAGCTTTGTGCCCCAGGGACCAGAACACCCACGTTCTGTGAGAGCCTGGGGACAGACAAGCTGCTGGTTTCCACTCCAGGCTCTCTGTGCTCCAGGGCACGTGGACTCAGACGTGTTTGTCACCTCCACCAAGAAGCCAGCACAGCTCCTCATCTCCAGCAAAGTGACTGACAGGATTGCCCAGTTCCTGGTGTCCCACTCAGACTGCCATAAGCAAAACTGAGGAGTCAGAAAGGACTAAAGCCTGGAGAATCCCTTCCACCAGCCTTTGGTCCCTGCAGGGGCTGGCACATCACACACATTCACCAGCAGCAAGCCCATGATCCGAATTGTTCCAGGGTATCAGTGAAATCTAAAATCTCCTCAACGTGACAGAACAATTTAGAGTTGAGGCTCGGGTTTCTGGCTGCCCAAGGGAGCAGCACACACCTCACAAGCTCCTCTGCAAGGCAGCCTCAGCAGTCAGAAACGGCACAAGGGCAAGATCTGACTGATTTCAAAGTCAAAGGAATGCTCTCAAAATGCAAGCATTACATTATAAAAGCAACTTATTTGGGTTTAAGTCTCCTGTAACATAATGCAGAGGAAGCACAGCTGAGACAGCACTTGTTCCCTCTTCCAAAACACTGAGACAGAAGTGGCTAAACAGAGCAAGAGTGTAGATTGTAAAACTGCATCTTATTCCTTACTAGGAACCAATCCATCCTTTTCAGCATCCCTTCCTTCACTTGGCAAAATAAAAATATCAACTTTCTGACATCTGTGTGACACCTGCTGCCTCCCCACACTCTTCAATGTAGAGAATATCCATCAACTTTTCTGTCCTCTTAGTGACATACAGATCTTTTAAAATGCTGCCCAGACACAGACACTGTGGGTTTTCTTTGCAGAGGGAACACATTAGAGGAAGTAAAGAAAACTTTGGCTGAGCTATTTATAAAGCTTGCATGGCTTGGTTCTCAAATGCTTCACTGAGCAGGGGAACAAGAAGAAAAAGTCATGGAGTTCAACTTCCCTTCTCAAGACACATTCTTCAGGTCTGAATATTGAAACCATCATGGATTTATATGCCCGGTAACTGGGCTTTCTCATGAAAAGCATCTAAGTTGTCCTCACACCAGGGAATTGCCAAGCTCTTTTCCTGATATTTTTAAATTGTGGCAATTAGAACGAAATTCAATGAAATCATGCATATTTGTGAATAAGGACACTCCCAAATTTAAGGGAGCCAGGGAAGAACTGCATGTAATTAACTGCACTCCTCGAGGCTTTTCCTCCAGGGAAGTCCTTGCACAGGACACAGTTCAATTTAGGATGTCCCAGTGGAGAACGGTGCCAGCAGTTGCACAGAAGCAAGCAAGACATTCTGCCTGCTCTGGAAGCAGATGGTGCTGACCAAGCAACAGGATCACAAGCTCAAAAAAGTCAAGTCAAAAAGACAGCACTGTTGGGGTGGAGTTTTAGCTTTAAAAATAAGAATTCTCGGAGAACTCTGAAACTAGATCCATGGCTACAGATGAATGCAGCCTCTCTAGAGTGATGGATGATGATCTTTATGCCAGCAGGCATTTAATGAGTGAAAAAAACAGATTACCACTACACAGAGATGGCATCTCTGCTGGGGAAAGAGAGAAACTATGTACATTTATGCTGCTGTGTGACTGCACAGGCACGGTTTGTCCTGGGGATCATGGGATCCTTCAGACTCCTCACCCCCTTCCCACAGAAACCCACGCTTACACATGCCCAGAGCATCCCCTCAGCATTAGCTACAACTGTGAAAGTAATTAGTTTGCAGTTCAGATCCCTGTGGAGAACATCCACCTTGCCTCACACAGCACTGCCATCCATTAGCAGCCCTCCATCCTCACACACTCAGAGCAGTGCAGCTCCAGCTTTTCAGACACCTTCCACTGCCAGACCCTGCTTGAAGCAGCTCAAACTTTGCCAGACTTCAAATATGCTGGCTGAAGCTCTCCACACCATGTGTCTGCCTGAGGCTAAAGATCTTTTTGTTTATGTGGAGGAAAGTCACTATCAGGAGCTCTCAAGGCAAAAAAACAAACGAAAACAAAACAGAACAAAACAGAGCAGGAAATGAGAAGTAGCTTGCCTCTCTCCTTCCTATGAAATTTAAAATGAGAGCAGGAGAGAAATTACTCTACTAAGTGATTTAAAGCATAAAGATGCCACTGCTGAGGACATTAAGTTGTTCTGAGGTTCAGCAAACAATCACAAATCACATCACAGGTGCAGCCAGCATTGCTTGCACACTGCGTAAAGCTTTCTTAAAGTTCGCAAAGCTTCCAGGTATTTTTGTTTGGGGTGAACACACTCCAATCCAGAAGATCTCCATTTACCAACTGAACAGGCATCACATTTTGGATACAGCAGTGTGAACCGAGTAGGACTCTTCTTCCAGAGGCTCATCATGCCAAAGGAACATCTATAATTAGCATTCCACCTCCTTGCTGTCCACAGCAGGATTGTCATGTCTGCACTGGGAAGCACTGGGCAGACGGAAACCACGGAGATTCCCATGTCCAAGTGTTCTTGTAGTATCTGGTAATTACCGGGAGCCCTATTGGAAAATATTGTAATTCCTTCACCACTAAAGACAGTCCATTTGGAGAAGTGCACACTGCTGCCTCTCCAGCTGGTATCACTACAAGATACACACATCACAGGCATCCCCTTGGATTTTTTTGTCCTATTCCTGCTTTTCTTAAAGGGGAAATTTAATCCCAACTTGGTGTAAGACGTTTAGTGTCAAAAATCTTGTTCTTGAGAATTAGGAGGCACCAGCATAAAGATTCCCTCTACATTTTTAGTCTATTTTGTCCTGTACATCTTTTACATGATCTTCTGATAAGGATAACAGACTTTGTAGCAGGCTGTGTGCCCTCTCTTGCAGCTCACCATACATGGGGTACAAGAAACAAACTGGCTGCAAGTGAATGAAAATATTGTCAACAAGATGGAATTTTGTCAAGTCCTTGAGCACATGCCTGCCTTTATAACTGGGTGTCTTCCTCTCCCCACCCCATCCCGAGAGAGGCAGTGCCAGGATAACCACCCCCCTGTGAGCTAGCAGGATAGGGAATCACCATGAGAGAAGGGATATTTTGTGGGGTTTGCCACAGCTTCCATCAGGGATAACTCGCTGTGCTTCTCGCTCCTGGGCTGCACTGCAGAGCACCTAAAGCTCACTTTGCAAAAGTGCTGAGTGTTCACAACAATGAGGTCCATGCTCTAAATACAGAAAGCGTTTACTAAAAAAAAAAAAAACAAAAAAAAATTGAGTACTATGGAATAAAATTAGTGTTTGGCAAAGACAGAGCATATAAAAGCAGTGGTGCCTTTGGACAATTTCAGCTTTAGTCTTTGGTGCATCCACAAAAGGAGGAGGATGCCACCTCATTTCACAGCAGTGCCACGCACTGACATTTGTGAAGCATTCAGTCCCTGCAGTGACCAGCGCTACAGCATGAAGAGTTCAACAGTTCTTTATTCAGCACAGGGTACGGACGGAGTGTCGCAAATAGGGCACAGGGTGACACATTGTATGAGGAGGATAAGAATATTGAATAGCCGCTCATTCACTGCACAACATCCATCTTGTGCCCTGAATGAAGTACCAGCCCTGTGGAAAAAAATACAATGTAAACCATACAAGACAGTCTTTAATTATATGGCAGGCAGGGGCTCACCACCATGCAGCACATACAGAGAGGGTGACTGTGGTCAGTCTTCACACTGATGTTTCCCAGCTTTTTAAAGTGTGTTTTCCTTCTGTATAATATATTTCCCCATAAAAACTTCACATTTCCCTACATTCATATTTGCACCAGCATAGATATTTCGGTTAAAACCATTTTTACCTAAGAACTGATGTAGGGAAGATTCAGAATGGTTGTTATTTTATAGTTGTTGTTTAATATAAATATTTAGGGTGACAAGTGCATATATCTCTATTCTTATATTGATATTTGCAGTTCCTTTTCAAGATGGGAATAAGCTACAAGTACTTTTTACATAGGCAAGAGTTCAGCCTGAGAGTGAAAAAGCCAAGGACACAGAGATTGGCAAAGCACTGAGATGGGACCTGCTCAAGTTCACTCCGTTATTGCAAACCAGATTCATACTTTCAAGTCTTTAAAAGAAAAAAAAAAAGAAAAAAGAGGAAAACCCACATTACTGTCACCAGTAAGAAAGCATACACATAATGGAATTGTTTTATGACAGAGTTTAAAATCTTTTCCCCCATAACCACAGACTTTCACTTTTAGAGCCAGGATTGTTCTCAAACAAAAACAACCCCCATGCAATGAAAAATCACCTCCTATTCCCAGTAGTATTCCTGAACTCACACTATGCTGCCAACATAACAGTGATTGTAATCTTGAAGTTGTGACTTGTACAGTCCACTAAACAAAATCCACTAAGATTACACCTGGTTGAGCATTTCACAAAAACAAAGTAAAAAACCCTCCCACTACTCTGCTGCAAGTACAAAGTCAGATTATTGCCTCCAAAACAGAGCAGATGCAAGATCTTTGCTCTACTGAAATTAAGAGAAGTTCCAGGGCTTGGGATTTTATCTTATACAACACTGGTGATGAAAAAGGACTGAAAAATTATTAAA
Source organism: Melanocharis versteri (assembly GCA_013397845.1). NCBI lineage: Eukaryota > Metazoa > Chordata > Aves > Passeriformes > Melanocharitidae > Melanocharis > Melanocharis versteri. The sequence continues at coordinate 51,271 of VZTG01004374.1, read as the reverse complement.
GAAACCTAAATCAATTAACAGCCTAAAGCTATCCACTGAGTAACTACACTGCACACCCCTGAGCACCCGGATAAAACAATGAACTTCTCCTTCCAAAAAAAAGGAACTACAATGTGGGAACACAAGTATCAGTTGCGCTGAAGAGCATAACCTGAGTGATATTCTGAGTAACAGACTCGTAAGTTACACACACACTACAACACCAAACCACACAGCACAGGCACGGTGACTTCGTGCCCTCCCCGTGTCCTGTACAGCCCAGCCATAGCAAGGAACACTCCACATTCCCAGCACAGCCCTTGGAAGTGCATGAGCTACTGCAGCCATATATTACAAATAATTCAGCTGTGGGGACAGCACAGACCTGAAGCATCAGAGCTGTTTCCATTTACAATCTGTTACTCTCAAAGAAAGAGCTGGCACCCCTGGTGTCCTTCGCTGTCCATGTCAGCGATGCACTCCCGCAGGAGCCCGACGGTCTAAAAAGTTGGGAACACAAGTGAGAAACTCCAAGTATCTACTGCAGCTTTTGCCATTGAGCTTCAGCCCAAGTGAGGAGACACGGCTGGCTCTGCATTTTTTGCCCACCCTAACTCCATTCCTTAGAGGAAGACTCAGCTGCAGCTTTAAATCCCAGCTGGGTGCTCCTGCCCCCTGCAATCAACGCCACTGTCCTGCTCAATTTGCAATCCCTAAGCAATCTCAGCACAGACACACTCAGCTGTGGCAGCAATACCTGCTGATGTACATGAAATATCACCAAATGTACCCCAGACTTCATATTCCAGCTTAGAAAATTGTCCAAGCAACAGTGAGAGTGGGATGCAGGGAAGAAGCAGCAAGGGAAGGAAGCTAACTGGAAAACTGACAGTCCCCGTGCAAGGAGCAGGGAAATGGGTCTCTTAGGTATCCCAAGATTTACAAGAGGGCCAAAAAGTGACTTCCTGCTATTCAAGTCCAGGCTGAAATATAATAAATGACTGCCAGCATAACACTGACTCATATCCATCAGATTTATAAATCAGTACTTCAACAAAGAAAGCTCTGTTGGCTTCACCATAGACAACTCTAAACCACTCAGATGTGTTGTTTAACCCACTCAGTGTTCACTGTCATTGCAGCAAAACCCAGCTCTTTATTAAAAAACAGGCAACTGAAAAACTGTCTACAGAAACTTGTATCAGATAGCCTTTATGACTTAAAGGCTTGCAGATTAACATCAAAAGTAGCCCTGCTGTTGGATTTTTTTACGAGTTATTTAATCTACAAAGAAAGAAAAGTTCTCACGGCTCCTCCTTCACACACTTGTTCACTACAGAACAAACTGGAAATACATTAAAACCAAACCCCAAATGATAACACACCTACAGGTATTGTGTGCTTGCAAGGAATGCACGTTGGGTAGAGGTGTGATTCCTGACCAACAGTCACAGCACACAAGCTTTACTCTTCCCACAGGTGTTGCTCAACCCCCTTCCCATGAGAAAGAGGGACACCCTTATGAACAGACTTGCATCAGTATAGCTGCAACCACATCAAAAGAAGCTCTGCTTCTGGAATAGAAACTTTCACCACCAAGATGCAGAAAAGTAGGTCCAGTATTGTTTTCTAAAGCTCCTTAAAATTCAGCTCTTCTATTACAGGCTGCAAACACACACCAAAAAGATGAAGGCCAAATTTTGCTGTTTATGCCCTGCGGAACCACGCACGCTCCGAGGGTGAGAGGCGCTTAAGTTATTTGTGAACATTTGAAAATATTCTCTATTATTCCAAGATGCTCAGGATAACCTGTATTCCACCTGCATTGCACTGGGGGAAGGAGGAGTAGAAGCATTTCCAGCCTCCTTCGACTTACCTGAAGGCCAACACATGACTTTCTATGCCTGTTTGGGTTGGGGTCGTGTACCACACAAGCTCAGACATCACACAATTGGATAAATACAGTGCTTATCCATAGGGCACCCCTCGGGAAGGCAATGCCGGTGCTGTCACCGTGCAGGAGCATCCCTGCCCGTGAGCCCTGCGCAGCGCCGGGCAGGGACGAGCTGCCACGCAGGGAACGAGGGCTGGTGCACGGGGCAGCGCCGGATGGAGCCGCACAGCCCGGGAGGCTGCATCTCTCCCCGCCGCGCATTCGGGGAGGCGGAGCGGACAACGGCAAATCACTCCGGCACACAGAAAACCCGGCTTCCTCTATACGGGAGAGCCGCCCTCGCTCAGCCACCGCTGCTGCCGCCGCGGTCCTGTGTGAGCAGCCAGCGCGGGGACAGCGCGGGGACAGGCGGCCGCAGCCCCGTTCCGGCGCCGAGCATCACCTTCACGGGGGTGCGGCTGCTGCTTCCCTCGGGCCGGCCGCCGGCTCCTACCGCACACAGCGATGCCCGCGGCCGGGCACGGACCTCCCCCCAGCCCCGGTATCCCCGGCCGGGCACGGCGAACCCCGGCCCCGCGCCCCTCGCGCTGCCGCAGCCCCGCCGAGCCCCGGAGCCCCCGCCCGGCG
>VZTG01004374.1:12579-48709 GCA_013397845.1 Melanocharis versteri | reverse complement strand
AAGCGGCCCCGCTCGGGCGGCGCGGAGGGGAGCGCGGGTCCCGTCCCGTCCCGTCCCGTCCCGCCCTCCCGGTCCCGCGCCGCGGCCGGCGGGAGCGGCCGCACGTGATGCGGACATGTTTACCGTATTCTCTGGAAAGCGGCCCCCGCCGCAGCGCCCGCCCCCCCTCCCCCCCGGCCCGAGCAGCGGGGGTCGCGTCCCGCAGCGCCCGGGGACGGGCGGGGTCCCTGCGGGGTCCCTGCGGGCTCTCCTCCTGCCCCGCGGGGAGAGCCGGGGGTCAGCGCTTCCCGTTCCCGGCCCCCACACCACCGGAGCCAGCGCCGGTTTGGCGTTTCACCCGGGCTTTTGCCGGGTCGCGACCTGAGCCGGCATCCCATCGTGAGGATGCTGCGGTGCCAGGGAGAGCCCGGGTCCACGGAGAGCTGTGTCCGGTTTGGACGCTGCGCCTGAGCTCCTCGGCACAACACCTGAGCCCACTGGAAAGAAGGACACGACACCAAGACCTGTGCCATTTTCATGCCCCATTTTTAATTCGCTTCCTGCCACACACATATTTGTCAGTGACTTCTTGTTGTTTTCTACCGGTGCCGTCATCCAGTGGAGAAGTTACTGGTGAACTTCCTCTGGAGGCATCGCATCTGCCTTCTGACAACAAACTTCACGTTCAGCTCCTCAGTTTTCTCACTTTACCTGGCCTGGGGTGGTGGTGCTGGTTGTGGCCGTACCCCTCCCCTGGCAGCACGGGCCGTGCACAGCACTGCCAGCTTTGTCATGCTGTATTTCGTACTCATCTCCGGCCAGCTCTGAGCATTCACTTATGAGATGACTAATGCTCTCTGGGGCCTGGCCACACATCCTGCACTCTGGGATTGAAGCTTTCCAACCAGCTCTCTGTGCTGTAGCCTGTCCTCTGCAAATAACCCATGTGGTTCCCGCTGAAATCTCCATTTCTCCTCTCGGTGCTTGCTCACAAGTTAGGTGTCTTCTTGATGCAAATTTCTCTTTCAAAATCTCCTGCAATTGGTACAGCAATTAGTAAGTGTAAGAATGAAATCACTGCACGGCAGGGAAGTTCACTTTGCACATCGCTGTTAGCCCGAGGTTCGGCAGCAGTTGCTGCCTGTTGCAGGAATTAATCCATCTCACATCAGGCTCGAGATGCCCACATGACTCATTCTGTCTCCACTGCTGTAATGCCTTTTCCTCTGGGACCCAGAGTCCGTTCTTCTGATGAACACACCCCTGAGAATGTAATATAACAAGAAAATGTAAAGGTCAGCCTAGAAGATTATTAATAGTTTTCTTTCTCTTCCTCTGCTTTTTGGAGAGACAGAGACAAATCTTATACTTACAGAGTGGACAGTTCTTTGAAACAGGCTGGTTTGTGGGGATGTGTCCATGTGCCACCTGCAAAAAGGAAAGGGAACTCTCTTGAGAACTGTGAAAAAAACAAATCCAAACAAACCCAAAAACTAAAATGAAAAACTAGTAGGAACATTCAGCCTATAAATTTGTTCTCCTGGCTCTGAGGGTAGGCAAGCAAAGTTTTCCTGCTTTTACAGCAAGACTAGCTTAAGGTCAGCCTGTCTTGGTTTGGTTACTCTGAAAACTTTGCCAGTGCGGGTGACAAGTTCTGCAAGGCACACCAAGCCTACCCTGTAATGTCCATCCTCTGAAGTAGAAATCTGAAAATGAAGTAGGATTCCAAAGTGGAAGACAGGCTTTCCCTCATCATATTATTCCAAACCCCTAGAATAACTTATAAAACTTACAAATTACTTGTTTCAGGAAATCAGAAGTTTCACATCCTGCTGTAGACCTGGCTATGGCCCTGCCCGTGGTTACAGCAGAGATGCAATTACTTGAATTCCAGCTGTTAACAATGCCAGTTTATCACTTCCCTGCTTACACCAGTTTCAGTTAGTGACAGCAAGGGTAAAGTCACATGTTCCACCTGACTAAAGACTGTACGACAGACTGATGGCTTTTTGGAATCACACAGTTTCAAAGATAGAAGAGGAAATAACCTTCAAGATCTGCATCTCCCTGACTCTCAGGAGGGAGGAAGGGAATGGAGAGTTGTCTTTCCCTGAGCGCTGGGCTGCAGATCTCTCTGCATTTTTATTCTGTTGTTTCTACCATAAAACTGGGGTGGGAGGAAGAAGTGGAGAGGTTAAAAAGCAGTGGGTCATTTGGGAATGCAAAAAATATCAAGGAAGAAAAAAGGCAACAACTGTGAGACCACAGCGTTAAAAGAAGAGACTTGGACACATAAGCAAAAAAAAACTTGGATAAACACTAGGAAATACGAGAGCAAGAGAAATGTAGATGAGTAAAATTTGCACTTATTTGTACCTTGGGAGGGAAAATAATTGATTGAGCTCAAGCTCCCACTGCTGTTAGGGTAAGTGATCCATATGTACAAGCCTCATTTCTTGGTGCAAAGCAGCACGTGTCAGCCCCGCTGCTGGCACTGCCCTCCCACAGGCAGCCGCTCTCCGGGGCCCCAGTTTGCACTCAGCTTTTCCAGTGTAGGTGGCTGCAGCCTGGCACGGGGGTTAGAGACATCTGAGTAAAGGCTTGGCTTTGAAATGGGCCCTGGGGCTGCTGTGCACAGTCTGGCTGGAGCAACAAAGGGTGCTGAGCACCCCTGAAAATAAATCCTGCCACCCAGTTACAGAACAAGGCTTTTAGGGCATAAGGAGAGAAATCTACATTTGTGGGATTTGCTCAGTGTTTATATGACTGAACACCCACTACAGCCTGTGAGAGTTTTCCATTAATTTTAGCTGAAGCAGGTTCTATCTGGTCTTTGCTTTTGGTTCTTTCCTTCACTTAACTGTTATATTGCTGTCATTTCTCTGTTTCCTGCATTGTAGTTTAGATCTAAAATGGTGACTAAGTGCTTGATTTCAATTATGGATTCCTAAATCCTTGTTTAAATATCAATCTAGACTGTTAATTTTTTTGTCTTCTTTCTGAAGAATTCTGAAAACCAGGAGCTCCTGATACCTATAACCACAAAGCCACCGTCACTAGCCTCATCACACCTCTTAATCTAAAAGGTGGCTCAGCTGTAAAGTAAACATCATGATGCACAGATAAGGCACAATAGGTAGAATTAGCTCCATTTGAACTGTATTTCAGATGTTAAATGACAAGAGGTATTGGTGCTTCTAGCCATGACAGAGTGACTCAAGACGTGGTCAACAAACAGTGTTGCTCTTTCTGCACAGCAGCTTTCAGCTTCCACCTGGGCTCACGGGGCGTGGGCTGAGCAAAGCCACCTCCATCTATGATATTCGAGTCCATTCCATGTACAAAAAAGGCAAAGTCTTTGTTTGGAGAGGCTGGAGTGTATGGATACAGCTGGGGAGGGGACAGTGTCCTGGTCAGAATGCCAGTTCTGACTGACACCCTTCCAGTCCATTTTGGTTCCCATCACCACAGGGAGAAGCCCTGGACTCCAGGAGCAAAGCTCTGCACTTCACTGTGTGTGGCGTGTAGCTGAATAGATAAGCATCCAACTTATTAATATCCTGATTAATTTTATGCAGATGTGAGTTATTCCACGGTGATTTCCAGGAGATCTTTCGTCCCCTGATCCAGCATTTGTCTTCTCTCTCGTCCTGACACTGCAGTGAGGGATAGAAGACCAGCCATAGAACCAGCCACTGTCACCATCCAAGCTCCAAAGTACAAACTTTTCACTCTCAAATACAATAAAACTTGCTGCCTTTCCCCTTGGCTATCTCAATAGTTGATTTTCCCCTGACTATCTCAGTTTGTGGCTTCATGTCCCAGTTTCTCTTCAGGGATATCAAAATACTTTCACTTTTTTTTTCATCCACTGCAGACCGTGTGTGAGATTCCCTAGAGAGGCCTTTGCTGTCCTAGAGCTATCACCTGAAAACATATTTATAGCTTCAGGTGGAAAAAAGAGTAAATCCCATTGTCAAATCCCCTCATTCAGCCATCACTTAACCAGATGACTGAGCCAATTGCACTGCTTTTGCTGGGCTTTACACACGAATCTGGCATTAACTTGCCACAGAAGAGGTGCCTTGAGCTGGGCTAGAAAGCCACTGGGATTGCAATTGTGAAAACAGCAAAGCAATATTTTGATAAAGCAGCTTATTTCTATTTCTTAACTGCTTTTCCTACAGCCTGCAGATACTTCCTGCTTCCCCTGTGTCCCTCTCCAGCAGATAAAGGGACACATTTGTTGTTGAGATCATTGTGGTACCCTCAGCGAGCCGAGGTTGTCATGGGACTCCCCGCACAAACAGAGCAGGTTTTCAAGGATAATACACGGCATAAATGAGCAGTCTTGTTCTGTCAACAAAAGTCTGTGTGTTTATAAGGACCCTCGGACGTGTTTTTTAAAATACTTGGGCGGGTATTTTTAGCTGTGCGAGCCTGTGCAGCCTCCCCTCACCCCCCGGTCCCGTTCTCGGCGCCGCTCTCCCCCTCGCCCGGGTATCCCCGACGGCGGAACTCCCACCGGGGCACGTTTCTGCAGGAGCAGAGCCCCGAGCAGAGCACGGCCCCGTGTTGTTCAGGCTGCACTGACATCTGTTGGCTCTTATCAACGCGGGTAGGAAGGAACAAGCCGGTGCGGCTCCGCGCACCGCGGCAGGAGCGCGGGACGGGGCGGGCGATGCTGCGGTGACAGCGCTCACCCGGGCCGATGAGGGACCGGCGGACAGCAAGGGCGAGCGGCTGGAAAACACGGCTGGCAATGGCCGTGTTCCCTGCCAAACCCCGGCCACCGTCTGTCCTTCCAGCGCCGCGGCTGTCCTGGCAGCCCGGAGCAGCACGAGTCGCCTTTCCGAAGGAGAAGGCTGCAGCCAGCCCCTGCTGCTCCGCTGCTCCTCGGTCCGTGTGACTAATTAAAGCAGGAGGACACGAACACTCATTTCCGAATCAGTGTCTGAAAGCACCACACAAGCTTTCGGGAAAAGCGAGTAAGATGTGAGCGGAGCGTTTCAGTTGAAGTAGCAAACTCTTACTCAGATGTACAATTTGGATAACATAACGGCGTGTTTAGTGTAACAAGCAGAGAACAACTGTATGTCCTGGAGTTCAGCCAGCATCCTGCTTTGGTTAAAAGCTCCGCGCTGCAAACTCTGTATCGTATGTCAGCGCTCTTATTCACGGAATTAACACGGGGCTGAACTGAAGTGGGTGACGGCTGCATGCTGCTCTGTCAGCCTCACGGATGGAACAATTACAGACCTCTGGTTCGAGTGACTAAAACCTGGAGTGTGGCAAGTCCCAAGCCTGACTGCAGCCCAAGGGGCTTTCTGAGAAACCCTCTGCGAACGTGGGGCCCAGCTGATTTGGGCACTGATGGTCCCACAGCCCTTTGTGAGCAAGAGAAAGGGCAAACAAGTAGCAGGGAGGTATTGTGGGCATGGGAGGATGTCATGTGGAAGAGGGCTTTTAGAATAGCATGGACTGGAGGCTTGAGAGAAATGGAGACTACCATCAATTTTCTCTTTTGAGTGGAAACAATTCCAGAAATCCTTGTCCCTGCTATTCCTCACAAATACTTGTTGTATGATTGGGTCAACAGCATTTAATTTTGGCCACAATGTATAATCTCATTTTTTAATGTCAAATTTGCCCTTTGATTTTAAAGACAGCTTGTGCTGTTCAGGTTCTGAAATAATTTAAAACAGAATTAGCTTATTTTACAGCTTTATAAATCTCTCCTGGTTGGCTCCAACGTAAGTAGGTTGTTAAATTCTACCAGCAGAGATTTCATCATTTCTCTGAGCGCTGCAGTTTAATATTTGCCACTGAAGCACTGGGTCAGGCTGACTTTGCCTGCTAGTCTTCACTGTTCTCATGCAGCTTTACAGGAGAAAATGTCAGAGAAACAAGGGATCTACTTTCTCGGTAAAAAAAGCACAGAACATGAAAGCAGCGCTGGCTGCGCAGGACAGGGGACGTGCGGAAGGCTGGTGTCCCCACTGCCAGCAAACCCTGGAGCAGCTCTGCCACTGAACCTCTGTGCCAACACACTCCAGAGCCAAGGGAGAGCCGGGGCTGCCAGGACCACGGAGGCTGAGCAAAGCCAGGCTCTCAGGAAGGTACTGCAGTGACATTCCCACAAGAGCCGGGAAGCAGCAGCCCCGCAGAGCAGTTGGAGATCCCACTCACACCTTCCCTACTTTTTCATGTCGCCTGACACCTGCCTGGCATTAGGACTGCAGGAAATAGAGGCATCGATGCATCGCAGCTGCAGCTGTAGTCATAATTCTGATTATTTGTGCACTGCTTCCAGGGCAAGATGCCGTCGGTGACCGGGAAGGGAACAGGGGAGATGCTCCCAGAGCACAGCAGCTGCCTCTGCTCTGTGTCACACACTGTCACTGCTCCCCGGCTCTGGGGACGGGGTCAGAGCTCCCCCAGACACAAGCTCCTGAAAAGTCAGCCACAGCAGTGAAGTAGCAGGTTTTGGTCTATTCCTTGCTCGCAGCAGTGCAGTTGACACCCTCAGTTAATGAAATCTGAGACTCCAGCGGAGCGTTTCCTCAGGGGCGCGCGGGGAGGTTTTTAGTGCTCTCCTCTGCCGCATCGCTGTGAGATGGGCACAGCTGGCAGCGGGAGATGCCCACGGCCGGGAAGCCCATCCTTGCCCTGCACGGAGCTGTGGCTGCTGCCGAGGGCTGCAGTCCTCTAGATGTCACCAGTGCCACGGGCTGGCTGCGCCTGGTCCTGCGGTGCCACATCCCTCCGGGTGTCCGCCAGGAACAGCGGCAGAGCTGCTGCCTTGAGATGGCCAGCTTCTGGAGGCTGCTAATGAGGCCCCGGTGTATTAACACCAGCCTCATTAAAAGTTAAAAAAAGAACGAAACTCCTTCTTTTCTTTCTCGCCGCTTTGGCTGTTAGTTCACTCGGTGCTTTCTCACATCTGGTGTCTCATCAGTCCGGGTGTCTGCCTGTTCTTCCTCCTCACGAATGCTGCAGTGCTCAGGTGCAGGCACAAAAGGGAGCGATCAGGAATTTATCACCTTTCGTCTTCCGGTGCAACAACTGAAAAAAACCCTTGGAAAATACCACGTTCCTTCTCATCCTCCTCACGTGCTGTATTTTGTTGTTACTTCACTGTCATATTTTTCAACTTCCCAATGGTTTCTGTAGAGTAAGGATTAACTCTTTGCCTGGACAGAGCCAAAACACATCAGGCTGGAGTGTCCAAAGAAAAGACTTGTGTTTGTTAGGACCGACAGACAGCTGCCCTTCACCCAGGAGGGTCCTTCTGTGCCGAGCTGGAGACCTGCAGCCTCCACTGAACCAAATGGAAGGGCCCAAGGGAAAGAGAGCAGCGGAGTCAAGGAAAAAACACCTTGAAGCCTCTCATTGATAAAGCTCTCCTGGAAGTGCAAAGCATTCATAGCTCCCCTTGCTGTTATTGCTGTTATTGCTGCTGAAAAAAATTACAAGAGAATGGAACAGTGAAGGCAATGAAGTCTTTTCATGATAAGAAACAGATTCATGTGGCAAAAAAGACACCTTTGCTTACATGATACAAGATACTTTGGTCTCTCTTCCATTTAAAAATGTGCTTTTCCGTATCTCAAGCAATGTTTTTTGCCGGGCAGTGAAGGGAGTTTTGATGAGCTTTATTAATTTTTGCTGAGGACATCTGTGCTCCCATTATGAAATAGTTCTTCCTACAGCCAGCACCAGCCTGTCTGCAGTCTTTCCAGCAAGATTTTAGGCGCAGAATGCAAAGTTAACCATCATTCAGGCTTCACATGGACTGAATTAAATTCCACTGGGAGCAGCGATAACCTGGAGTGGGAATAGAGAAACAGATGAGTGCGTGGAGCCTGCAGAGCTCCTTAACTGCCTCGCTCACACTGGGGACTTCAGAAGGACTCGTTCCCCTGCAGCACTGACACTGCACAGAGACAAACTCCCTCTGGACAGACTGTAATTAAGGCACAGTCCCTGGACTAATTCCCATCCCTGTGTGGGAGCAGCAGGCAGCTGCCCAGGGCTAGGGGAAGCCCTGGGAATTGGTGTGATCCAGGGCATGGTCTGACCACCTGCATTGCTTCAACCGAACATTTCCATCCATGTGCTGGGGGTGCAAACGTGTTCCAGCATTCTGACTGAACTCTGGATGGGAGCTCTGCTTCACCCTGTGATTAATTCCCTTTAAAGCTAACAATAACATAAAGGGAGGCTGCACACAAGTGCCAGCCTCCCAACAGCTTGTAATTGCTTTTTTGGCAAATAACCATAAAGGGCTCTGTGTTTTCAGAGCTGCAAGGTTCATTCACAGATACATTTGGCAACAGAAATCACAGACCCTCCATACACTCTCTGCTGGATTATCTACTACAAAATCCTTAGCCAAAGATTAAAAGAGAAATACACAGATGCATTTCAGTTTTCACAGTTTAAGTAGCAAATGGCTTCAGTAAATAATTAATATGACAGAAAGAGGATTTGCTGAGTGAGGCAACATTACCAATATTACTAGATCAACTTAGCTGTGTTCTGCCTTGCCAGTTAATCCTGTCCTGAGTATTACTAAGGATATAAAGCACAAGTCTTGTGCTGTTGTACCTCTACTGTCCCCAGTCTCCAGCCTAGTTTGCTCTGAGCTGGGTCGGTACAGGATGAATAGGGGGAAATTTGGAACATTTAATACTGCAGCCATTCCTCAAAAGCACTTAAGTTCATTTACGTGGATCATGCAGGCCTCTGTGATGCTAGGGTTGCTACTTAGAATGTTCTTTAAAGCCTCTTCACTTGGTCTATTAAGCATTTAAGGATACATTGCGTAGGGACTGTGTGCATTCATCTTAAACTCAAGAACTAGACTTGAGCATTAATAAAAACAATCGGGTTTTTTTGTTCATTTTCCATGTGAAGAACACTTCTGCTCTGACTAGTTTTTTGTATCAGGAAAGAAACCAAGCAGAGAAACTCTGATTTAGAAACAATGATCCTACAGCCACATTTCAAAGTACTTGCTCAGCAGTAAAGAGTCTGGATTAAAGCGAAACATAAGGGATCAATAGTTCCCATTTCAGAGAAAATGAGGATTATTGGACGGAAAGCAAATCCCAGCCTTTGGTTTGATGATTGGAAATGTATACAGTAAATGTACCTGCAGAGCAATCGATGGACACAGTCTGTGCTTTCCATCTGAGAACTGAAGGGCAAGGGAACAGGAACAGCTCCCCGTGAGCTTGTTCCCCCTTTCTGAAGCAATGAGAACCATTGCTGCTGGCACAGGGACACTCCTTGCACCTCACCTTCACCAGCAGCTGGATTTCTGTTTTCGTAAATGGTTTCTTCTTACTCATAAAATATGCATGGTTTAAATTTTAGTCTATCGTACATAACTTCATTTATCCTGCTGAAACTTTAGCATTCTTACAGTTCTTGTACATGAGTGCAACTTAGCATGGAAAGCTCTCCTGGAAAAGCAGGATAATTTTTTCCACTGTTCTATTACAAAAAATATTTTACTTTACTTACTTTAAATTCTATTAGCTGAGTTTTTAATAACTGATATGAACTTGCTTTCCTGCGTTTATTATTTCTGGAAACTTGTTTTGAAGAATGGTCTGTACAATATACCCTTGGTTATTCTTTATCCTTAAAGAAAATACTCAGTAAACTTGGTACATGAAACAATTGGACAACATGAATATATGACCTAATTTATGAGTGTTGCTTTTTTTGGCACAGCTTACCCCTCATTGAAAGCAGCACCCTGTAACTGCATTATTAGCTTGGCAACACCCACTGCAATGAAGAGGTAGCTGAAGTCTGTGCTTCTCCATCCCATTAACAACCCCAACTTCACAGCCCCACACCTTGAAGGAATAAATGGCAATAAAAAATTGTTGGCTTACAAAACATGCCATTTCTTCTTTTATTTTATTTTAAACTGGCATTTGGTCAGTTCTGTGTCTGAAGAAACAAAATCAGTATTTCAGGGTTTTTCCATGTGATATTGATTAATTTAAAATCGAGATTTTGTTCATCAAAGGTTATTAACTGAATTCTACTTTCTTTGGTTATGCAATAACCACTCTGATTTCAATGAAAGATGTTTTACATTTGGGGCAGAAGAGAAATCATGAAAATGTGCTTCTCTGTACTTTAAAAAACAAACCAATCCCTCCCTCATGATCTAAAAGTCAAAGTTTACCCAAAGCTTCTTGTTAATAGACTTTATTTGCATTCATACCAACCTCTTGCTACCTCCAAACCTTTCACCTCTTATTATCAGAGCATTTCCCCTTCAAAATGCACCAGCAATCCACATTCCCAGTTTGCCTTCAAACTGCAGGGAAAGGGTCTAGGACACTCTGATTACAACAATTTTCATAAAGAGATAAAATGCTACAGTCACAATCAAAACTAAGCAGCAGAGAAGTCAAGTTCATGCTCAAGGCTGTCTCACAGAGGCACAGCAGAGCTCGTGGAATGATGGAGAGATGGCTTTGAATTAAAATACCTCCTTCCCAATATCAACAGTATTGCCAAACAAACCTGGGGTTTCTTTCAATTCCATCATCGTTCTCGATTAAAGTCACCTCTGATTTTCAGAGCTCCATCACCCCGCACAATGCACTTTGTTTCCTATCTCATCTTCCTTGAGTGTCCCACAGCTGCCCAGACCTGCAGCTGGCACAGCGAGAGGGGGACAGTGTCTGTCCAGCTCCTGCACAGCTCCTCCTGCCTCATGACCCACGTGGCAGATTCCACATCTGCTGCCTCTTGGGAAGGGCAGTTTTGTTCTTATCTACCAAAGTACAGCTGGGAAGACTGGGTTTGTGGTGTTGGGATTGGAAGCTGGGATGCCAAAGCCTGGCTCTACTTCTGGAATGCAGTACAAATGTGGTGTGTTAGATACATTAAACCATATCCAGTATTGGCTACAACAAAACAAAGCAAAATTAGGGATCCAATTGTACCATCTATTAGGTTACCCTATCCTATATCTCAGTTACAACACAAGGACTGATTAAGTCTTTCCTTGGAAAACAGAATAAATGCTTTACTGGAGCAGCTTTACTGCACATTTGGTTCCTGCCGTGCAGTTTGCTGTGGTTTATATCACAAGGGTGCTTTTCCCCCCTGTATTACTACAGTTACATTTCTGGGTGGTAGACATAAGAGAGATTTCAAGTTAATTATTCAATAGAATAGATGGAAAATTATGAAACTAAATTTTTTCAGCACTGCTCTCTGCTTGGCAAGCTCAGCGGAGTCAATGCTGGCAATATCTTCTGCCTACAGATTCCTGATTTTGGAATATTTTGTAGTAGCATCCCACTTAAAAGAATTTAAAAAAGAAAAAAACAAACCAAAATGCAAACAAAACCCCAAAACCCTGCAAAGGCCTAAATCCCCCAAATACTGTCTCATTCTGAAGACCAGGAACAAGAGGAGGAAGACGAGAACAACAGAGAGATATGCGTGGTATTCCATGGCCCAAATTCAAACCCCAACACAGAGCGAAAATGGAACTGGGATAAAGTTTGTTCACAGCACATACAAGAGATGAGGAACCAGTGCTAGAGAGAAGCTTTGCTTTGTCTAGTCCATCGTGTGTCCTCACTGATTTTTAGGGTGATGAAGAGCAAACGTGCTCACCTGGTCTGTTATGTCTGCCTAAACTGACTTTACAATACATTAGCAATGGAGTTTTTATAACATTTGCACATAATTCTATTGTGCACATAATTTTCCAGCGTGACATCTGCTTGTCTATTGAAATGGGACTGCAATGGCATTTGGAGCAGCAAATGAAAGGCACGGGGACTGCGTATACAAACTTCATGAGTGTGGTGGAGACCAAGACCAGGAGGGCCAAGAAATATGGCCAAAAGGGCACTGACCCCTGGCTCCCTAAGGGGTTCTGTCCTACCTCATTCCTTCCAGACAGCCCAAATCAGCCTGCAGGATGCCCATTTGTTCAGTGCAGACACGCCGCATTTTCACTCCAGAGCCGATTAATCCTTAATTTTGCTTGGCACAAGGGAATCAGAAGGGATAACACAGAAAATCTATGCACTGATATAACTAATTTTGGAGCGCATTGGGATTTAAATGGCAGCGTTTCTTCCCCTGTGAGTTTCTGTTGCCTTGCAGGCTCGGGGCATCACAATTGCAGCTGAGCCCCTTTTGTTCTGTGGGTTTGGTCCTGCATCATTGGATGGCTCGTGACCAGAGGCGTTCATGCCTTGCGTAGTTCCCCATTCCTTCCTGCTTACGGGAACATCCTGCTTGTCCCAAGCTTCTCTGCAGGGCTAAATACCTCCCCAGAGGAATTCCTCCCTCGAATCACACAATCAGTTCTCATCAGCTTTGGCTTCGAACGGCGCTGACTGCCCAGCGTGCTTCTTGGCACAAAGAGAGGAATTCCACGCTTTCTCGTTCCCTACTCAGGTGAGCCAGCCTCTCAGAGAAAAGTAAAACTGTGTTTTCATTCTGGTGCTGTGTTGTACTCTCCCTCAACCTGAAACATGTGAGGAATGATGTGAGAGACAAACCAGAATTATTTGGCAAAGGCACTCATGAAATCCCTGCAGTTTGGCGTGTTTGTTGTCAGCCTCTGAGGGCAGGCCACATGCAAAGTCCAGCTCTTGTTATTAAATCCTGGGAGCTTGTCCCAGCCCTACCAGTTTATCATAGCCCAAGAATTTGGCTTTTTAGGAGAGCCTGGAGCAGCGAGTGGCCAGTGCTGGAGGCTGCACAGAACACTGGTGTTGGGAACACTTGTCATTGGGTTTGTCCACAGCACTTCAGCGTGGGATGTGGAATCCAGGGGGGAGGGCTCTTTATGGCCAAGTGAAACTTTCTTCTTCCTGTGCTGACTTAATTAACTGTTGGGGAAAAGAGCCATTTGCTGATACTGAAGAAAAGTGCAGCAATTAGACTTCATCCCCATTTTCTGATAATGCTCAGACCTCCCAGTGTGCTGTACAATGCCCACACAAAGCAACTCCTGCCCCCAAAGCCTTTGCAACCTGAACTCCCTGATTTACACCTGTAAAAGCTGTGGCCACTGGGACAGGCATCCTCTCCAAACTGTGCTGCCTTTTTGACTCGTGTAGTTTATAACGTTCTAAATCTCTCTCAACACCACACCAGGAGAGGTGTTGCTTGTGTACCTCTACAAGTTCTGTGGGAAAAATAAGGTGCAAATGTGGTTTCATTGCAGCTCCTCTATGCATTCAGTCTGACTGTTGCTAAGGCAACATGTGATTGAGAGACATAAGATAAACAAGAATCTCTCCAAAAAGTGACAGGGAATGGGCACAGTAGGGAAACAACATCAGTTCCTCCTGGTGTGGTTCTCTGACCTTCTCTTTAGCAGCACAGTTGAACATTGTGCTAAAATAAGGCTGGAACCTGTTACCAAAATGTCCTTAGGACAGTTTTACTAAATGTCAGTTGTGCAAACACGAGCACTTGTTCTGAGGGCACAGGTACCCAGTTTGGCTGGGAAGCTCCACGTGTGCTCTGGCAAACCCCTCAGCCAGGTTTGCTTTGGTGCTGGAATGGGAACAGCACCTGGAATAGAGATGGAAAGGGCTCATTCTCACAGGAGAGACCTCCCAGCCTATCTGGGAGCAGCACAGAGTATTGCAAGGACCGTACCTGGCTCCTGAAGCAGACATTTCTGCTGCCAAGAACGTTCCTCTGTTTTTACCAGTTGTTCAGCTCTCACTGGTTGCTGTTTCAAGTATTTGAGAAAGACAAGTGATGCCATGGAAGGTAGAAGAGAACATGGTACGTGTGTTCAGGAGCAGCCACTGCTCTTCAGGACACCAATCTCTGCATTTTCGACCTCAGTTGCTAAGTGACAATGTTTAAGGCAAGATAAGTCACCAACTCCAGGGGCGTTTGCAGCCACAGGCAGGGATAATTATAGAAAAGGTGTCAAGTCAGTCAGTGATAGCATCATGCCCAACAGATTTGTTTTCTTCTTATTACAGGAGGGGACAAACCACGTATTTTTCTTTTGGAAATCCTTGGCCTGCTGCTTAAGGGAACATTAGTTAAATACTGGAGATATTTCTGGGCTGCCACATTGCCAATTCTCAGCTTCAAAGGCAGCATGGTGGCATTTGGAATAAATACACTGTGCTCTTTTGGCCCTGTGTGGCCCAGCACCAGGAAAGCAGGAAAACCAAACCAAGAGTGTCCATTAGCACAGATTTTCAGAGGGAGGAAAAACTGTCACTTCTCTACTGAATTTTGTCGGGGGAAAAGAAAAAAGAAAGGATTCAGTTAAATTTACACCACTGTGGCAGCCTGAACTCCTGCTGATCCACAGGCTGGTGCTGAGAGCTCCAGGAGCAGCAGGGCTGTTTGACCCTGCCTCCAGGTAGGAGCCTTATTTTAATCACTGGGAGGGTGCTGGAACAATGTCACAGGCGGGCCAAGCAGCACCAAGCTCTGCTGTGTGTCAGGCTGTGGTGTTCACCAGGAGAAGAAAAGCCTTGCAGTGTGAGCAGGGTTTGCACTGAGTGGCTGTTGGCGCCTTTTTTTTTTTTTTTTTTTGCACTAACTTTCATCCTTCTATTTTTGTTTGGCTTTCTCTGTTAAAGAGAGCTGGAATGTATTTGCCAGTTGGCCAGAAATCATTTCAATGGCTTCTGCTTCAGTCAGTAGGCTAAATCATCCATTAACCTGCATGGGATAAACAGGGTGTAAAAGGTTCTCTAAAACAAAAATCCTGTTTAGATATGTGTGACAGCCAGTGGAGAGGAGATGGATGAAACCAACGATGAGAGGACCCCAGCAAGGAGATGCAAACAGCCCTGCAAGCCTCAGGTCACCCAGGCTATCCCAGCACGGGGCACATTCTGACTCTGCAGTGAAGCCTTCCAGTGCCTCTCTAGGTGAACAAGGATTGATCAAACATTTCGTGTTATCTGCAGCAGAATCTCACAGATGTTTCCTCGCAGAAACCTTAAGCAGAACACCAAATGTTTCAACATCACATACAAAGCTGGTCCCGAGCCAGCCCTTTACGGTGGTGCTTTGTGTTTGCCCACAGTGTTGCATGTGCCTGTCAAATCCGCTTCCTGTTTTGGATATCAGATCTGGGGATGGACAGCTTCCAAATGCTGGCCAGGTCCAAAGTAAGCTGTGCTCCGCGAAAATAAAAACAATAATATCAGAAGAAGTATTAATACTCGGATGAATAATTGTCCCTCTATTATTTCCTGACTTGCAAGCTTACATGTGTTCCTAGGAGGGGGGTAATTCTAAAAGGCATATGCTCAATTCCTGAGGGTCAAAGAGATTAAAGCCTTTACATCTCACATGTCAAAGTGATATCCAAAAAAATACACCTTTAAGAACCATCCTCATCCCTTCTGATATTCATACAACTGGCTTTGGATCAGGTTTGTGGGCTTGCCCACTGCTAAGTCTGCTGAAGACAGAGGGAATGCTATTTTGCTATCATGGAAGGATCTCAGACAGACGGGAAAAGCGCTGAAGTGCTGTGAAATTCCTTGTGAAGGATGATGCAGGAAGAAGAACTTTGGTGGGATACCCGGTCTTAGGAGAAAGAATGCAACAGCCAGATGGAAAATAAAGTTGTGTGTGAGTGTGGATGCCCACAACAAACAAATAGCTGGGGTTTTAAACACCAGGCCTACAGCCAGTGTCTCCTTGGCTTTAGTGTAACCCTACATCTTCAGGAAAAATATTTCCCAATTTGCAATATGGATTTATTCATTAGGGCTGGTCTGACAGGAAATTAAAAAAAAAATACAATAGAATAAACTGAAAGTATTTGACTAGTTGAAGAAAAGTTTAGACTAAAAAAATGAATGTTTCTCATTTCTTAAGTAATTTCTAAATCAAAGCTGAGTTTTCTGGCGATGTCTGTATCACTGAAGTTGCAGGTTTATGTCACGAGGATAGTGTTGGTAAGACTCTGAGTTCAGGTGAAGTGCACCCCTAACTTAGAGCAGTCATTGCCTGAACTTTGTTTTCAACCAGCTGGATGAAACCAATCAAAACAAGACGGAAGAAATGTGTGAATTTGGAGCAAACCAAAAGCCCCCTGGAGGAAGAGCAGCCTCTCCAAGGTGCAGGCGAAGCAGCAGCATCTCTTTGTGTCTCTGTCCCTGTTCTCTCCTCGGGCTGGGCAGAGAAATGACGGCAAAAGGAGCCGGTGGCAGCCCTGGCTGAGCCACAGCTCGGGGCAGGGAAAAGCCAAGGAGCCATTTCCAGCAGCAAGGATGATGTGGGGAGGTGGGAACAGCCCACCAGCATGAAGATATGTCTCCACAGGCAGCCAGGAGCTGCAGCAATGAAACTCTCTGCCCTCCAGGAGCTGCACCCAGAGCTGCCCTCGCCCGCGGGGACTGAGTGTATTTTAGCCAGACATGTACAATTTTCCACCCTGTCCCTCCCAAACACTGCTGTTGCCCAGCACACTTCAATGTACATGGAAAATTATTTTTTTCCCAGCTGTTCCTATTTAGAGCTCAATAACTGCCTTCAACTATATGAACATCACATTAAAAACACTAATAAAGGGACTAAAAACATGAACTTGTGTTCCATTATGCCATGGTTAACTGGTGCTAAAAATCTAAACATGCACTGAGATCAGCACACACAGCATTTACAGGCAGAGTTCCCTCGGATTTTGTCTTTCTGAATCAACCACCAAACTCTGAAATCCACTGATTTCTAGATTGTTTCAGTGATTTGAACTGGTGGTTACCCCACTTTGAGGCTGAGCATGAAGAGGAGGACCCGGGCACACAGGAAAGCACAGGTTAAATTTTGCCACTGGGCAAGAACCTTCTGTTACCTGTGCCCAAAATGATCACTGTCGATTCATTTTCCTTTTCTGATAGGCTCAGAGATGTTCAAACCCACACATTTGTGCCACAGTGCTGCAGAATTCAGTGGAGCTGAAGCAGCAGAAGGGATGGGAGCCAAGGACAGGGTGAGATGGCAGGGGTGGACCCCTCACCTGCTCCCCCTGCTCTGTGTACCAGCCTGGAGAATCATGCATCAGGGGCAGATCACATCCCTTCCCCCTCAGTCCAGGGGTGAAGAAGCAGGCAGGACATTAAATGAAGTTCTCCTGATGATCACCGGGCAGTGACCTGTTTCAGAACAGGCAATAAAAACCCAGAAGCCAACCCACCTGTCACAATATGCACGTGATCAGTGCAAAAAAAATTCTAAAAAAAAAATATAATAACACCTAATAGTTCCTAGTTTTTTAAAGATGTGAATCTTGTGTGGACTGAAAAGATGGTGTCAGTTGTGCTAAATGAGCACTGCTGCCTGGCAGAGGGTTGGTCCCAGCCGTGTGTGTGCCCTTGTGTCAGGGCCTGATGCTCATTTTCACACTGCACATCATCTCTGTGGCTTTTTAGGGAAAAACTCAACTCTGAAAAAGTTACCTGGCACCTGTTTGGTGCCCTGTGTGATGGGTAATGTAAACACACCCTGGAAATTCAGAGGGGTTACGGAGCAGGTGCAATTGAGGTGATTTCACTCACATCATCCTTTTAGTGCCCATAAATCAGCCCGAGGATCCCAGGCTGGGATTATCAGTGACTGACTCAGCAAAAGCTTTTAGGAAAGACTTGGTTAATATTCTGTTACCACCTCACACCTGCAGTGGTTAAAAGTTCCATTATCCTATAGCCTGGTCTGATTTATTTATTCATCATTGCTCTTTAGCAATCTCACCTCCGTTGTTCCTAGAAAACAGAAATGATTCATTTGAACTCTTTTCTTTTTTCCTCCCACCCCCGTGGTTCAGGATATTTCATGACAATGAACTGGAGGAGTCAGAGGTGTTTTATCTGTCTGCCTTTCTATTTCGTGAGCATTTTGAATCACAGGAATTTCTGCTTCGATTCTCGCTTTGGCTCTGCCCTTTATTCTTCTTTTGTATGTCATTTTATCAGTTCCAAGGCCAACAAAATCCTTCTGGATGACAGATTATTTATCCACAGGCACATTTTTCTTACTACTGATGAAGTTTTTCTTAGTATTGAAGTGAGTAACTTTGCAAACGAGACATTTTTAAAGTACAATGAATGTCCTTCAGCCCAGTGTTAGAGTGGATTAGCAAGGATATGAGACTTGAAACATATTGTTCGTGAACTGTAGACAATTCATGGACTTGAAAATGAGAACTAAATTGAGTAAAGAGAAAAAAAATATTTATTCATCCTAAAGTTTCACTGGCTTTCAAAGCAAGATTTTCTTCCAGAGTTTCAAGCCATTAAGAATGTTGGAACCATCTCCTATACTTAAAAAGTCTGTAGATTCCTCCGAGAATAATTATAGCCCAAAATTCCAGCTAATTTGGTTTCTTCCCCCCCTCTAGATAACAGTAGCTGTCAAATATTTTCACAGTTTGGATTTTTTCCCTGGACCACTAAATTACATTGTGCCTTCAAGGCAGGAGAATCATTTGTTCTGCCAAATATTGTTGGGATTGAGGGTGGTTGGCTCCGTGCACTTTGATCTCATCCAGTTGCTGCTTTGTTACTGCACAGGTCAATCTTGAGGGTAAATTTCCATTTATGCAGAGAGGAATGTTTTCCCCTCCAACTGTGATGCATGTTTGCCCTTAAATTAAGTGATGCTGAATCTATTTTGTCTTAATTTTTGTTATAAATCCAAAATACACTTTTTTTTCCTTCTTTCTTTTTTTTTACATTAAGGGATACGACCTCAGCATCCAACCTTTGATTTGAAAGCTTCTCTCAGCTTTGTAAAAGGCCCAATCACACAGCTCAGGACCATTGTCCTGCTTCTCCTGGACACCACACAGAGGCCAGAGTGGGAGACTCTTCCTTCAGCTGGGGGCTTGGCTCCATCACTGCAGGGAATTCCCTCTGATCTACAGGCATGGATCAGCTGGAGCAAGTCCAGAGGAGGCCACGAGGATGCTCAGAGGGCTGGAGCTCCTCTGCTGTGAAGACAGGCTGCAGTCCAGAGGAGGCCACGAGGATGCTCAGAGGGCTGGAGCGGGAGAGCTCAGAGCCCTTTCCAGTGCCTAAAGGAGTTCCAGGAGAGCTGGAGAGGGACTGGGGACAAGAGTGTGTAGTGCCAGGACAAGGGGAAATGGCTTCGAGCTGAAAAAGGGCAGATTTGATTCGATATTGGGAAAAAATTCTTCCCTGTGAGGGGAACAACCTCACACTTGGAGTTGGTTTCCAGAGAAGCTGTGGCTGCCTCATTCCTGGAAGTGTCCCAGGCCAGGTTGGACGGGGCTGGGAGCAGCCTGGGATAGTGGAAGGTGTCCCTGCCCCTGGAAGGAGGTTTGGAACTAGACAGTCTTTAAAGTCCCTTCCAACCCAAACCATTCCATGGTTCCCCCTTCCTCCATGGAGGACTGGTCCAATCCTAAATAATTCCTCCCCGAGTATTTCAGACTCATGGTCTCATTGCTGGCAGCCTCCCCTACACTAAATTCTCTCTGGTGCCTGGAACAGCTGCTTATTCCTCCAGCTTGGGCCTTTGAGATGTAAATAGTGTAATCCGACTTCAAGAGGCAAGGAAATATTAGCAGAATTTAATGTAAATATTGTATAAATCATCCCAAAATAGCACGGCCACGGGATCAGCCAAAGACACTAACTGAAAGTTAAACAGACTAAGTAAATATAGACTAAATATATTCCCCTCCTGGAATTGCCACTGGAATGGATCCAGACAGGAAATAGGTTAAAATGCAGTCTTGTGGCAGTGATATTAAAAAGCCATTGGCCCGCTTGGTGACATTTATAATGAATTTTATGTACTCCATACATTTTTAATACACGCCGAGTTAAATATTATCAAATCTATAAAAAGATTATGGAAAAAATGTCTGGTTTCATATGGGTGGACGCTGCCTGGAACTCTCTCTGTGGGTTTTGTGTAAGAGAAGTGTTTGAAAGAAAACATGAAAGGGAAAAATAAAAATCCCTGCACAGCAGTTTTGGAAAACTATTGCTTTCCCATCCAGAGCCCAGAAGACATCACATATCAAGGCAACAGAATTTCCAAGACACAAACCACAATGGGGACTGAGGAGTGAGATGTACTAATTCCAACTCTTACACAAGCAAGTGGAGAAAAATCAATTTAATTTCCTAGTGTGCCTTTGTGCAGCTTCAGGGTCAGCTCAGTGTAAGTACAAAAGGCCCTTTGCCTGTATGAATGATTTTCCAGCTGTAGCAAATGTGGTTGGTAGTAGCTTTGTGTGCAGGTAACTAGAAAATAAAACATGCCCTGACCCACCTGGAACAACCTTGGAATACAGGTGCTTGTTTTATGTCCCAAGGACTATTTTCCAAAAAACTGCTTTGTCCAAAAGTTTGTCCACACTCCACACCCAGCTCCCCAGCAGGATCCAAAGCAGAGGCTACAGGTAAAATCCAACACACCCAAAGGGAACCCAAATCTCTGCTGCCCCTTCCCAGGGTCAGAACTGCCCAGCAAATATTAATCTCTAAATATTGTTTTGCCCAAGTCCACCTTTCTGGAGCACCAGGTAAAACTCTGGTGAGGTGTCTGTTGCCAGTTCCCAGTTCAGCCAGCACTTGGCAGTGCCAAAATGGGATAAAACACGCTCTTGGCTAAATTTCCTCCCGGCAAAACACAACAAAGCCAGAAAAACCCTTTCCTGCAGTAAGGTTTGCAAGTTGAACACATCACAGACAGGTTTTTCCCTGACTGAGCACCAGCTCCTCTCCACTTGAACAAGCAAACCAGCAGATCAGCCTTGTCCTCCCAAGCCTGCCACACATTTCAGAGCAAACTGCTGCCCAGGGGATGCTGCTGTCTCCAGATAAAGAGCAGGGATGGTCTGGACCACGGCAGAGACGCTTCTCGACTCACCTGCTGCCTGTGCCAGCTTCCACTGGGCCATCCTGGCAACAGCAGCACAGCTCCCAGGAGGAAACGAGAAGGAGATCTCCTGAAGAGGTGCATTAGCTTGTGCTTGGCAGCCTCTTAAAAGTGCTGGGCCTGCAGCTGCAGGAATTTAAGCTCTAAGACCTACAAAACCACCCAGAGGCACCTCCCTGGCTCTGTGACCCTGCTCCAGCTCCTGTGCTTGCTCAGGAGGCATCTGAGGAGGGGGAGGACAGCTGGGAGCCTGGAGTTTGGGGGGTCCCCGAGCTCAGGTCTTTCCTTTGGCACTGGGGTGACCTCTGAAGGGTTGGTCCAGGGCTCCCCACAGCGAGCAGGACCCAGGGGTTCTGCACAGCTCTGCAGGTGCTGTGCTCAGCTGGGTTTGTGCTCAGAGCTGCTGGAGTGGTGCCAGAACACACTTCAGGTGCAGACCTGAACCCAGAGGTCAGCCCCTGGTGTCTGGAAGAGTTTCCTGTAAATAACTGCTGCTCTGTCACACAGGATGCCCGGGGAGATTTCTGTGTCAGAGATGCTGGGACACACGGCCAGGGTGGCTTCTGGAACCTGCTCACCCCTGGGATCAGCAGTGGTGGCAGCTGCAGGGACAAATTCCAGCTCTGCTGCTCAACGTGGGCTTATTTCTCATTTTGGTAGTGACCCCACATATTAATTTCTATGTATTTGCTATTCGTAAGGCAGTTTTGGGATCTCCCCTCTTGTGGATTGCTTCCAGGTCTTACACCAGGATACTTCAGGGCAAAACAAGGAGTCAAAATGGCCCAGCACCCAGAAACAGGTGAGTAAACTAAAGGAACTAAAATTCTACTCGTTAGGGGTTAAGAAACACTGCGAGCTTAATGGGAATGATCCCAGTGCAAGCTCTGTGAAACACAGAGGAAAGAGAATCATTTATTTGGCAAATACGGCTCACAAATCACTGTCTTGTGTAGGTCCAAAGTTTGTGCTCTTGAGAATAGACCTTTTATTAAAACAGAAGGAAATAATAATGTACATGAAGAGTAGCAAGAGATTTTAATACAGATTTGAAAGAAAGAGCCTTGATTTTTATTTTGTATGTCTGATACAGAGGAAGCATCCTACTTTGTTATTATTAGGTGCTGAATTCATTTATTTTACTCTCCTTTAGCAAACTTCAGCTGGTTTTCAGTTTTTGATTTCCCAAACATCCCATTTGCTTTTCAGGTGTTTCTCCATAGATTTTTTAATATGAGGTACTTAGTTTTAAAAATGGCTTCTATTAAGTGCCTTCCAAATTAAATCCAGCAGAATTGTATGCCTTGAGACACAGCAAAATTGAAGAATATCATGATCAGCCATCAAAATCAAACTTCTCTGCTATCATTCAGTGAGTAACATCAGAATTGAGCCTCATGCCACAAAGCCACAGGCTACACGTTATGTAAAATTCTGGCAAAACATTACATTTCAAAATTAGAATTATTAATTTGAAGAATGCTTCTACAAGATGGAGATTGAAGACGATCTCAGAGCACTGAAATTAGAGCATGTTGCTATTTGCTTCAATGCTGACTCTGTAACAAAAATAACTTCATCAACACATTTCCCACAGCAGTTTTTGGAACCAGGTAGGGCTTTATACCAAGTGTTAAGAATGACCAAAGGCAGAACTCATTCAGACACAGATTTCTTAAATCTCAAGTGGGCCAGGGAGCCAGAACAGCAAGGGAGAAACAAATACAGGAAGTAATGGAGTTCTGGGGTTGTTTTTTTTTTCTTTAAGTTACATTTTGTCTATCAAATAGGGTCACACAATCAGAAGGAAACACGTTCCTTCTCCCTTCTGCACTAAGCTTTCCATGAAGTCTTTAATCCAAGAGAGTCCTGGTGTCCCTCAGTGCTGGAACTCGAGCTAAAACCAACCCCAGCTCCCCACAGATCCCCTCGACAGGGAAAGGGACAATCCCTCACAGCTCAGCTTGACTTGATCTGCACAGCAGCCAAGGGGGTGCTGGGGGGGTTTCTCACCACTGACGCTGCTGCAGCCAGGAAATGTTTCCCGAGGCTGATGCTGGAGCCCCAGGACAGGACTCGGGCTCTCTGTTCCCATCCCTGTGCTGCCACGACATCAGCTGGGACCAGTCACTTCCCCTGGGTGTCCCAGAGCATCCCTGACTGCTGCTGAATCAAACACGTGGAGTGAATCAGAAAGTTCTGCAGAGCTGCCCCAAACCACTCGGCACAAGCTGTTCCTCTCTCAGCTCTGTCTGAGTGCTAGGAAAAGGAATGTGAGCAGGGTAATGATGTTGTACACAAAGTTTTGGAGCACTCAAGTGTTCTTAGAAATGTAAATAACACCACAAAACACCACATGGGATATGTAAGCTTCTTTAATAATAATAAATTTATTAAGTGGCAAGAAGCCACTCTGCTTTGTAAACCGATTTTACTCAATCACAGTCCCTCTATTGTTTTCCTCATTGAACATGAATACATTCTGTAATTTGTATGTGAAACAATTACACAGAGATATGTTCTGAACCCTTCTTGCTGATTTTACTGGTCAGAAGAACATTAAAACATGCGGAAACAGCACCTTATTAAAACTATAGGCCTTTTCTCATTACATCTCCTTTGCTGCTAAGCTAAATTGTCTCTGAATAAGCCAAGTCTACAGAGTTTTATTTCCTTGTTCTGTGTTCTGAGATGTAGTGGGGCCTGCAGAAATGTCTGATAAAACCTCACATATAATAAGTAATTCAGAAGGCTTTGTAAGCAATAGCTGCAGTTGCTTCTTCAGACTAGAGAGAGCTTCTCATGCATTAATGCACTTAGTCAGGTTTTGTGAGGAGCTCAGAGGAGGACGTGGCCTCTTCCTGATATAGTTAGTTGAGCCTGGACTCTGCACCACTGATATTGTTCAGCAACTGTGTGCACCAATAATTTAAAAAAACAAAACAAACTAAACAATACATCAGGCTGTTTTTATCAGAAACAAGTAATAAATCTTATCATGATAGTAAAAAAAAAAACCAAATGGCAATTTCTGACGTGTGACGTTTTCATTGCTTGAGAACAGATCAGTGCAAAGTGAGGTAACCCCAGGGCTGGGGCTGCGTCAAACCAGGCGCCGTCTCTTGGAGTCCCTCTCCATCTCCTCAGGGGGAGAATCTCCATTGCAGCCCAGAGGAGACACCAGGTTTAGCAAAGGGTCTTCAGAGGCCCCTCCAAACAGGGACAGCAACAAAGCCACGCCATAGCCAGTAGCTCGTTCACCCTAGGACAAAACCAAAACCGCACAGTTCACACTTCAGATTGTAGGATCTGGATTAGTTTTACTTTGGCTCCTCACCCAAGGAGAGCTGTGGTGGTCAACAGCCACAGCCAACCCCTGCTCTGTGCTGCTGTATCCTCACTGCCACTGGAATCTGTCCCAGCTGGATTAAACCAACACATGAGAACAGAGCTCCCACTGACTTGTGGGTGGATAGAGGCCAGCATTGTTCAGGGCAGGGGATCTCCCACCCAGCCTGAGCATGGATTTGGAGTGTGAGCTGAATAAACTGGGTTTAAAAAAAGAAAGAAGCAAGCGGAATAAATTGGCTTGGTTTTTAGGAAAAAAAAGAATATACACAAGTTCCACCAAAGGGAGGAGAGAAAACCTCCAAGAGGGAACATATTTTTGGAAGGATGATCAACTCTGGTCAATCATCTTCAAACAACATGGTTGAAAATGGAAGGCTGGGATTATTGCCATGAACAGAGAGCAGGCAAGTTGTCAATGCTCACGATGATAAAGATGTCACTGATTAAAGTGGCTGTGAGAATATTTCAAAACTAGAACGAAAAATACAAACAGATGAAACTACCAAACCAAGAAACCCGCAACAGAGACGAGTCAGTGCTTTACTAAAGGACCCTTCTCCACCTATTTCTGCCACTCTGCAGTGGATGGACACAACCCAGAGCTCCTGCAGGCAGCAGCAGGTGAATTTCCCCAGCCTGTGCCCGGGGAGGGGCAGGGACACTCACGGCGTGCACGGGAGCAGCGATGTCGATGTGCACCCACACCCCAGGCCAGTCGAAGCCGATGTGAGAGGCAATGAAGAGCCCAGCACAGGAGCTTGGGGTATTGTCTCGGTCCTGTGGGAGCAGTAAAAACAGAGCTGGTGTCATAAGAAAAGAAAATGTCAACGGTTTATTCTGCCTACAGGAAAGACAGTTACACAAATCTCGTTCAAAGCTTAATGAATGGCCCTAAAACAGTCTTACAAACCAGCTTTACTGTAAATCTGGACTTAGTCCCAGGGAGCAGTGTGGCTCTGCTCAATTCCTCTTTTGCCCACGCTCCTTTCTGCCGTGTTTTTGGAACCTCACTGCACACTGGAGCTTTTGAATGCAGCAAAAGCAACCACAGCAATTCTGAGGCCTCTGTCTTCAATTTCCTGGTTTCTGCACCACTGTCTCTGCTGGTGATGTACGATCTGAGGAATGCCCATCTTGATTTCCTAAAAGGTCTCCATCCAGGAATTCAGAATTCATTTAGGGCCATATTTAAAAGGCAAGCAGCCCAAAGATACCTTTGCAGCAGATCACCCTGTTTAAAACTGACACTAAATACAGCCTGCAAAGCCCCAGGTGAAAGACCCTGAAGACCAGAACAATATGGGCCATTTCCAAACGGTGCCCCCATGAGGAGCTTTCAGCAGGCCAGCTCATTGTCTAGAAAACACACATTTTTATGTAATGGAGAAATTTAAAAGAAAAAATAAATCTTACTGCTACAGAGTTCTTCATATCAGCTACAGCAGAGGTAAATTCACTGAAGTGGAGCTCAGGGCAGTACACCAGAGGATGGACCAAGTCTCCACAGTTCCTGCCAGCTTTAACACAAGCCTTTTCCCACTCTTCATTATTGGTAAGGACAGCAGCATGGTATTTCCCTGTAGCAATTCCCTGGAGAGGTAAAGGACAAAATCAGGAAGAAGTCACCTCCCACCACGACTCGTCAATATAACCTTGTAAAAACAGCAAGAGATGCTAGAAAATAATGGTGTTAAATTTGTATTCTGTGTATGTCTAACAATGGAAGCCATTTCATGGACAAGAGAATCCTGATCACTAGTAACAAATCAGTTCTGGTAATTATAAATTGAATTGCAAACGTGGAGTACTGGCCTGCTTACATCAGCTGCTGATGTCATCAGAACACCATTTTTAATTTAAGTATGCAAAAGCAAAGAAGAAACTGAGTTATAAATGTTAGAGTGCTGTACCTGAGCTCCAGTAAGAGTGGCCATATCCAGAATGATATCAGCTCCAAGGTCTTTGCAGGCGTAAGCGACTCCATCAGCCAGGATCAGGCGACCTTCTGCATCAGTGTTATTGATTTCCACAGTTCTGGGAGGAGGAGAGGGATGTCAGACTGGAGTGCTTCAGGCTGGAAGGACTCACCTGTCTGGACTAGAATACCTCAGAGAGCAGCCTCAGGCCTCATGTGCTTTTCTTATTGGACTCTGCAAGTCTGTAGGGCTGCTATTCCCCAGCTCCAAGCATCCAGACAGAGCACACAAGGGAAAGGGACATGACAGTACTGCCCTCATGGTAGGCTCTGCTTGTTGAGCCTCTGTGATGCCTCACTAGGATTCTACAAATTACTGCTGAAGAGGTAACATATGTCCTTAAAAGAGATTCTGATCCATTGGTGGCCTGTCTTTGCTGCTTTGCCACACAATGCAGCTAGAGAAGGACACAGAAAACTGGTTGTGCTACAAGAAACACCTAAATCTGAGTGGTTTAAGGGAAGTTCAGCTCATGATATACATGTATTTTGATGTGTATTTATATACACAACAGGAAACTCTAAGCACACTTAAAATGCACTGCTATGGATGCCTGAAATACTATTAGCAATATTTAGGGACAGCTTCACAATCTGCATGGCTCTCAGATTAACAGAAAATGATGTTTGCTCTGTCCATGGCAAAGGGATAGATACAATCTTACTTTCCAGAGTAAAGAACATGAATGTCATCAGGTCTCGTTGCACGTGGTCCCACTGCGTTCTCAGCCAGACAAAAAACAGCATGAAGATTGTCCTTAAACCCCTGTAACAACCAGAGGGGAGAAAGGGCTTTTGAGTCACATCAAGCTGATTTATTGGGACTGAAATCAGTGAGGGATTAAGACTTCTTGATGCTACAATTTTCATAGGAAATCTGGTAGGGTTTTTGGACAGGTGGGTGGGTGTTAGTTGGGTTTTTCTAAATGTATCATTCCTGCTGGGAGGCAGACAGCATTTTTAACCTATTTTGTTTTGTTTTTTTTTTCCTTTGCCTCCTCTCTTCTGGTTTATCTCATAATGTTTTATTTTGGTTTAAAGTCAAGTGCTCATGTGGTTATGGATGGTATTTTAAAATGGATGATGATTCTGGTTTTTATACAGCAGTTGTATTGTGTGGAGCAATTCTAGGAACAGACCAAGAGACAGCAGCATTTAACAAATGAAAACATTGTTCCTCCTTAACTGGGATAGTTAACCTTAACAACATCAAATTCTAGGGGAGAACCTGGGCCAGTTTTACTCAAAATCTCTTGATAAAAGTCCGTGGCTGAAGAATCTGGGCTTGCTGAATCAGCTCATGTTCTGAAGTCTAAAGGGCAAAGGCATCAATCAAAACCTTTCCAAATAATGGGCAGCATTTAGAAGCCAGAAAAGAATTTCAGTTTCTAGCCCAGCTGGTGGGCAAACAGAATTGCAGGGGAGACAGCCTTCCATCCATGACCTAACAATTCACAGTATCTCACTGCTCTGCACTGGATTTTTCTCCTCCAAGAAAGACGTTCTTTATCTACTGTCGAAAAGTGGAAATCTATTTCCAGTATCCTTTCCCTGCCTTTTTCTGAACCTCATTCTGCCTGCAGCTCCTCAAAAGCAGGATTCACTGTGCTAACATGCAGGATCGTGTTAACAAGAAAGAAATCAAAAATTTAAGTCCATGTTTTTCTCTTCTCCCTTGTGTTGGAAAGCTCACAATGGAGGAAATGCATCTTTCTAGGAAAAATCACTTGTTTAATTTTGCCGTACAAAGCCTTTTAAAATCATGTTGTGTAACTGTTGAACAGCATGCAGGCAGATATTTTTTGAAGATGGAAAATAACCTCTGCCCCTCTTCCCAATGAGCTTTCCATCCAACACACATTTCCCACTTCAGTCTCTGTGACAAAGCACAGCTCAAGTGAAACCTCTTCCACCCTTCTTTTATTCTTAAAAGCATTAAAAAAAAGGAAAGCCTTGAAACAGTAACAACAAATTCTTCCCACTGCCTCTCTGAACACATTTTCTGCAGGGATGTCATTTACAGGTCTTCTCACATGAGACAGTAAAATTAGGCAGCGAGTTCATTCTTTTGTTTTTACATATAAAGGCACATAAAGATTTCTCCAGGCTCAGTTTGTCCAAACACATCACTGCCAGTTTATTCACTGTTGCAGAAATTGTGTATGAACTGACAGACCACTTGTGCTGACATCTACTGTGACTGTGAATGGAACTTCTCTCAGCGCAGACAATCACACACGAAACTACTCTGGAATCAAGGTCTGAACCACTGAAAGGATGTCCCCCATCCATGGCTATCCCAGAGTCTGCCAAAGCACTAAACTCCAGCTCTTGTCCCTTGCAGACCTCTGATCTAAGTTTCTGCAGGATTTAGTTACACAAGGTAGGTGTTCTGCCTGAGATGCAGCTCCCAAATCTGTTTTCAATTTTAATTCTCAGCAGATAACTGTGAAGTTTACAATCTTTCCACATCAAACATTCTGTTAGGGCCAAGGCACAGAGCTACACGATTGAGAAATGGGAATTTGGCACTGATCAGCCTCTGGACAAAGCATCCATCAGATCTGTGCATTAATCTGCAGCAGTAAATATTTTTTGAACTTTGGATACTCCTTGGAGGCAATAGCTGCTCTGTCAGCAAGACTCAGTCACTGGATTTGTGGAGAGGGCAGAGTTTTATTGGCAGCAGTCACTTTTCCCCAGTTTGCATTGTTGAAGTGCAATAGGAATATTTTTAATTCTTCATATTTCAATACCTGGCTGCTTCTCAGCTCCCCCACTACTTTCTGACCACAGGAGCAAACCAACAAGCAGCTCCTGATGACACTAGAGCTGCTATTTCCCCACCAGGTTAATATTAGACCTGGCACTGGATTTGGAATACAGAAAGACTTCATATCCCAGAGTCACTCATCCCCTTCTCTGCTAAGGTGACAACAGCTGCCCCAAATCCCACAGCTTAAACAAAATCAGCACTGGATAACTCAAGTATAGACCTGATTCAAGGAACTAGAAACCACTCAGTCCACAGAACAAACTCTGAAATACAAGGAAGACCCTTAAAAAAAAGAAAAAGGAGCACTCAAAGAATTTCTCACAATTCTCAAGATCCCAGTAAAGATGTGAAATATTTTCCTGAAACAGCAGAAAGAGCAGAGTGGCTCAAGCTCATTGAGAGCAGTGGCAGGTCAGAACTTCAGGATTAGACAGGCCTCTGTCTCTGGGAATTTATCCAAACTCCTTGGCAGTGCTGGGATACACGATATCAATTAACACATTTTACTTACTTGCTTTACAGTGGCTTTGAAGGCACCCAAAATAGCAGCTGCTCCACCACAGTCTCGTTTCATTCCAGGCATAGTAGTCTGTTTAAACAGAACCATAGAAATTTTTTTGTCTTTGAAAGAGAATTTCACAGGAATGCCTGCTAGAAGCAGTGTTTCTGATGCTTCTGAGACTGGTTTTGACAGTGCTCAGCTGTCAACAACACAAACAAGGAACATGTGCCTCTGCTTATTGGTGGATCTGGTCTTGGAACTGAAAAATACTAAACCTGGGCTGCTAAACTGTTAGAAAAGTAAAAAGAAAAACGTTGTTTATAAGTTTCACACTGAGGCCAACTCCAATAGGTTTTGGTGCTACCTTTGAAACCAGAAATTAAACATCTTTGCTCCTACTTTCTGCCTTTCAGCAGGCAATATTTAAAAGGCAAAATATAATGTTGCTATTGAATTGTTCTGTAGTGGTCCTTGAATCCCATTTCATCTTCTCCCCTGACAGTTTGTGTCCATATGGATGACAACAGATCAAGCATTTAACTCAATAAAAAAGTACTTTTGTTTCCTACAGACATCATCTGAACTGCTTTCATCAGAAAACAAGAGTGTAAGCAAAGGCAGCAGCAGAACAGGTGTTTCTGTACCTTTCCCTTGATGCTGAGTCCTCCAGTGTCATACACAATACCTTTGCCCACCCAGGCAATGGTCTGTGTGGCACCATCTGGAGTGTGACTGAGAACTGCCAGGGCTGGAGGATGCAGAGCTGCCTTTCCAACTCCATAGATCCCTGGAAAACAAAGAGTTAAACCACCTGAGGGGAAGAGAGACTGTGGGGAACCCCTGTGGGTATTTTCTGTGCAATATCTTGGAGTACTATGGGCAATAAAACAGTTTCAAAAATGTGCAAATAAAACATTACAATGGAGATGGCAAAACACTCCAGTCATCTGCTAGGAAGAAAGTGAATACTCAACAAGATGTACCTCCAAAGCCTCTCTCTTTCAGCTCCTCATCTCGGATAATGACAGGAGTAATCCCAAGATCCTTGCCAACTTTTTTGATTTCCTTAATAATTCAGAAAAAAGGACATTGTCAGTCAGTCATCAGGACACATCTGTGCCTTTCCACACAAATGGGTACCCAGTTAAGGGGTTTTTGTGATTTCTGCATGCATACACATACAAACATTCACAATTTTGGGAGTGGTGCTGCTCTTCCAATGGCCTAATTCCCTGACACATCCTTGACTTACTATGGCATGAAATATAAATTTGACCTTTAGGCTTTGCCAGTAAAAGAAATCTTCTGAGGTAAAGGACAACTGTTCACTCTGTTGGATCATGATGTAATAGGACAGGAATAATTTCATTCTCAACAGCTTTCCAGATCTTTATGATAAAGTTCATTTGGAAATACGTCAACTGTCCCATAATTTCACTAACTCTGGTCACCATCAGGTTTAAGACAAGAATCCAGTGCCATGACCAAATGAAGAACTCATGTTTTCAGCTTCCCAGTGCCCTATTCCAAGCTGTAAATTCTGCCTCCTTCCAACTTTGCACAGTTCCACGAAACGTGAAAGGCCAAAGGAAGAGCCTGAGCACCCCTGGTTTGATTTTCTTCCCACTGCTGACACACAGCTTTCACTGAGAGACAGCAACACTCGGCTTTGATTACTGGAGTCTAGACTTCCAATTAGCAACTGTTTCTCATCGGGTGCATCACCAACCTCCAGGAAGCTGTCAGTGTTCATCTCGTTGCACGGGGTGTCCACGATGCGCGCGGCCAGCCGGACGCCCTCGGTGGCACTGGCCAGGCACTGCAAACACAGGGGACAACACCTGAGCAGGGCTGGGCTGTGCCTCAGCTCTGCATTTATCCCTCTGAGGCCAACACCACATGTGTGCCTCCTCTGGAGCACGTTAATGCTTAACTGCCACCACCACAGGCACTGCACAGTTAAACAGTGTTGGCCAAGCTAACCATTACTTTTTGTACGTGTCCAACTTAATTTTCCATGTGCTGTAATTTCTAAGCAACTGCGTTTCCTTTCCCCAGCAAACTGGTGGTGCAAAATTAGTATCCTCCATTAGCAAAGGGAGACCAAGAAGGCGATGTGAGGTGGAGGAAAGAAAGATAAGAGGCAGCTAATTCAGGAAGTCACAAGGAGCTTACGGGCTGCTGGGGTTGGAAACCTGCAGAGATTGCATAATCTGCAACATGGGAAACTGCAGTGTTTGTACAGGGCAGGCAGAGTGGCTGAGGGCAATAAAGATTACTGCTGTGAGACACTCTATATGGCAGCTCTATGGGGAAACTGGAATACTTCATGTTTGTGTAAAACATGCACTGTTTGCTGATTTCTGTGGCAAAATGGACTGACCCTCACCTGGACTAAGCAAAAACTTATCTAAGCAAGAGTGGACAGAATCAAAATAGTCAAGCAGCCAAGGCTGTTTCCCTACAGAAGGATCCTCCTGGCAAAAAAAGGACCATGAAGACACCAGACACCAAGCTTCAACTTTTAACTCCCATGAATTAACAACTTGAAGCTGTAAGAACTGGGGGAAGGAAACTTTGTGCAAGCTTTCCAGTAGCCACACCACACTGAGGACCACACACTGCACAAGGGTGAGTCAAGATGGGTTTCACAGGAATCTGAGGTGTTGGGACACTCACTCGTGCTGAGGTATCTGAAGTTTGGCTTGGCCAGACTAGACCAAGGACTCCATGCATTTGTATCCCAGCACACTCCTAAACCCTGGCTTGCTTTGGAATGGTGCCTGATTCCCTGCAATTACTTCTGATTGCTTTACTGTCCCTAAAGGGGTAAGGACCTCCTCAGGAGCCAAGCTCTGTCTGGAGTGATTCCCTTTTAGGGCCATGCAGGTAAAAGGAGGTGCTCTAACCCCAAAGCCAAGCCTCAGGGGAGCAGCATGACTTCCAGAAATAAGCTGTGCCTGTGTTTGTGTTTCCAGAGTGCTCCAGAGAACCTGGATAATGGCAGCCTTTAATAAGTGCCCTGTAAAACTCTGACAATCCCTGCTAGTCCTCACCATAAAATACCCTGGACAATGCAGTAGGTGTAAAATACAACATGCCAAGGGAGAGGTTTAGGTAAAAATGTCCTACCACATGCCTCTTCCACGCTCTGCATTAGCTGTCTGGTGCTGGTTGAATTTAAGGGGTGCAAACTCAGCTTAGAGGAAGCCAATAATGTTTTTGGCATTGACATCAAGGGGAAAAACAGGAGGTAGAAATAATTGCAGCTTTGTTTTTAAGTAAAAAATAACCCAAGTGGTTTGGAATCTACCTATCTGAAGGAACTATTTTTGACACCAGCTATGCTTTCTCTGATTTGGGGCATGGAAAAATGGAGTGATCAAGAGCTGCACTCTCAGCACGCCTGTCTTTGCCACTTTGCTGAAAACTGGGCTGGCACCATTTTCTGGGGCCAAATCAGTTCACAGAGTAAGGACCAACCACAGAGGAATACATACTGAAAAAAAAAATACCCTAAAGCTGCAATTCTGTGAATTTCAAACGCAGCAACACCATATCCTTTGTCAAATCCATTGCCAAAACTTTTAAGGGATTTCTGTAGCCTCACTGACTGATCAGCTAAGGGAGTATCCATCTGTACCGCAGCACAGAACTTGGAGAACTGAACAGGGAGTTCCCTAACAGATTAACTGCCAACCTTGGAATAGCTTTTAAGTTTATGGATCTTGAAGAGGAATGACCTGGCACGCCAACAGTTACCTGATGTGGAGTTTCCTCTCTGTAACAGTCAAACAGGGGAAACAGTCTTTGATTTTCTGCCACTGAAAGATGACCTAGACATATTTCACTGTCATGTACAGCCCATCTCCAAGCTGTTTTGTTTCTTAGGGTCTTGTTTCTGGCCACAGTTCTGCCAGAAAAACTCAGCCAAAGAGGTGCATCAGATAGAAATAGCAGAGGCCATATGTGATCCCTGTTAAGTGACTTTTGGTGACTTCACTGTGACATTCACCTGCACAGTCACACACAGCTTTTTCCTGGGTAGAAAACAGCGAGAAGCCCACACACTAAAAGCAGTGTAATATTAAAGGCTA
This sequence comes from Melanocharis versteri, assembly GCA_013397845.1. Taxonomy (NCBI): domain Eukaryota; kingdom Metazoa; phylum Chordata; class Aves; order Passeriformes; family Melanocharitidae; genus Melanocharis; species Melanocharis versteri. Next base: position 15,119 of record VZTG01004374.1, on the reverse strand, counting down.
AAACCAGAGTTTGCATCTGTGATGCACAAGAGAAGAGACTTTTTCTTTGCGCTGTTTGTTTGGTGTTTTCCACCCCTGAAATCTAAATTCTGAATAACCTCCTCAGCATCTGCTGCAGTAATATGTTCAGTATTTCTACTCACAGATGCTGTGAACTGATCAACTTCGAGGAACCTTGAGCTAACATAATTACACAACATCTATTCCAGAGGCAGCTTGAGACAGATGCATTTGCGCATGCAACAGACTGAAGGAAAAGACGACAGAAAACCCCCAAAATCTCACTTTAAGTGTTGCTACTTCCATTGGTCCGTTGTTTTGGCCAACCAGGAAGAACTCCACTGTCACAGTTTTCTTCTCGGTGCGTCTGGAGGCGCTGGACCGATGTGTGAACAGGGGGAAGGCCCTGGCCAGGGCACACGCGGAGGCGAAGACTTCGGAGCGCTCGCACACCATCTGAAACAGCAGCCAGCAGCAAACCACGTCACACAACACCAGGTGTGGAAGGATGCACTCAAAAGGATCTGTTACCTGGGGTATTACTGGGGAAGAGGGCAAAAAAGGAGGTGGGGGGGAAATAACCGAGCCCTGAGTCAAGACAAGCTCACTCATCATGTTTTGCATGGATGGAGAGGCAGCGTGAAAGTACCCCAGTGAACTGGTCCAGTTCATTTCCCGCATGGAAATGAATCACACTGCTGGAATTAGTGCATCTTATAAGGGAGCTGGACTGCTTTAATTATACCAGTGCAATTAACACAGGTTAGCCTACAGAGCAAGAAGAAAAAAAGCACAGGAATGACCAATATGTGCTCTAAACAAATGTAAAGAAGACAGAAATTATATGAGAACGTGAAGGTAGAAACCGTATGAGAATGTGGCTAATGTTAACCCAAAAGTCTGTTAACAGGCAGATTGCTTTTCTGAAGTTCATTGCAGAAATTACCAATGGAAAGCAGTTTCAGTTAAACATTTTCAAAGGGTAAAAATTAAGTAGAGGTATTACTCTCGCAAATAAGTTTTCCAGCTGAAGAGTATAATTTAATTTCATCACTGACATTGACTATGAATCTCCTCTAACAACCCACAAACCTGATATTAACTGGAGAACCTATATAAACAAATAAATTCATCAGGCTCATATAAAAGATGACCAAAGCAGTCCAAGAGCTTGTGCTGCAAAGGACTGGCACTGGAGCATTACTTGCATCAAGACTTTTAAAACTCGCTGAACCCAAACGAGGCACCTCTCATGGGTTCTGTGATACAGACATAACACCCTTCGTGCAGGCTACATCAATCTCCTGAAGCATGTGCTAACATCCCAAGCCCTAGTTTGGAAAAAGCCACTAATGGTTCGTTTTGCATGGGCATTCCTGCTTGAAGATGTTCCATACCTATCCAGCCTTAATCCCCTCCAGCTGCTTGAGCTCGCACAAGCCATTACAGCCAGGTCTTGCCTACGTGTCAGTGCAGAACCACTCATGTCAGCGTAATTACATCAGCCAAACTCGTCCACCTCCAGTCTCCTCGGAGGCAGCTACAACCCGGAGAAGTGGAGAAAACACTCACGGGACATTTCCCCAGAAGCATTTCAAGAGCCACTTACAACGATGCATCGGTTGACCCCTCCTGGCAGGCAGTTCCTGACCAGGCGGGTGATGAACTGCGCCGCGGACGGGCTGTTGTGCCGGCTGACCCTGGACGGCAGCGCGGCCACCGTGGCATAGTTCAGGTACAGGGGACAGCTGTCCGTGGGGTTGGGATTCAGAGTGCTCAGAGCAGACTGCCAGATCTGCGGAGAAATGAAGGATTTAAAGACAAAGAGCTGTGCCAGACTTTCATTCCCACCTCACTCCTGCTGTATTTAGGCACTTTTTAATGACAGGGGTTTAGGTGTTGGAAACAAAGAAATTGTGCACAACAACCTCTGGGGTGAAAAGAAACAGGAAATTTGACAAACCTGTTCATTAACCAGAAAATATAAACGTACTTTCCATTACAAGCATCTCCTTTAAGCCGTATGAATTACAATCTAAAACCACACTGTTTAGTGCACAGGCTAGTTCAGAGCTTTCTCAAGTTGAGACAGTTTTCCTAGTGATAAATAGGAGGACTGATTTACTAGCTCCGAATTATTATTTCACATAGCAATTTAATTAAAAACAAATAAAACCAAGAAGGGTAAATATTGTCTTAAGAGACTGGGGAGCCCTGTATAAAAACCCCTGCCAAACATCTAGCGACCTAAAAGCCGCAACGCAAAACGTTTATCATCCTACCACAAGCCATCACCACCACTAAACAAACAGGTCCGCAGCTCCCACCGCAGCGGCTGCGGGCGGGGAGGGGGCTCCCAGCGCTCACCGCAGCCGCCCCCCGTCCCCTCGGAGAGGGCAAAGCGCCTTTCCCCGCGCCGGGCTGGGCACGAGGGCTGCGGGAGCGGCTGCCCGGGCGGCCCCGCCGCAGCAACAGGCTCGGCCCGGCCCGGCCCGGCCCGGGGGTCCCTGGGGCACGGCGGCGCTGGGAGCCGGGCTCAG
>VZTG01004374.1:0-12418 GCA_013397845.1 Melanocharis versteri | reverse complement strand
CAGCGCCGGGCAGAGCGCCGGGCACAGCGCTGAGCAAACAGGGCTCTCCCAGCGCCGGTTTTCACAGCGCGCTTACCTGGTGGGTTGGAATAGAGTAAGGTGTTTATTCTGATCTTTTTGTAGTTGCCCAGCGCCTGCTATTAATGTTTGCTCAGCGGACAGTTATCAGAATATGCTGATTTGGGAGGACCCCACACCGAGTGCAACTCCCGCCCTGCACAGACAGCCCAACAATGCCACCCTGTCCCTGCGAGCGTTGTCCAAACGCTCCTGGAGCTCAGACACGTTTGGCCATTCCCTGGGGAACCTGATGCTCATTGATCTGCAGCCAGGAAAGCGGGGAAGGGCTGTGCAATCTTCCACCTACGCGAGAAAAGTGAATTCTGATGCATACAATGGAAGTACATCTTAAAAGAAAAAGAAAAACAAAAGGAACAACCCCAAACCAGGCTGAATTCCAGAAAAAAAAAAATCTTCCTTAGAGTAAGGTCTTTGAAGGGACATCACAGAAACTTTATTGAAATTAAAAGCTGTAGGAACATCTGTTGCAGAGGTCGGTCGTGCATCCTCACAGACAGGACAGTAATTCAATATACAGTCTCCAACTTTAACGAGTCTCTTTAGTGAGCCACAGAAAATACACTGCTCAGGGGTCCACTGTTATCCCAATACACACGATCAGCGTGCGAGTGAGAGGACACACAGCAATTACTTCAGGATTGAGACATTCCAAGGATTCCTCCAGGCAGTAAGCTCCCAATCATTGAGCTCAAAATCTGCTGTTCCTGCTGTTTTAACAGTCCAAACCCAGCACATTCCCTGAATCCACAGCATCTGAAAAGCAAATAAAACAGCAGGAAACACTCACCTAACCCGCGATCCTTTGGTTGCAGTTAAGGGCAGAAGAGGAGGGTCCTGGTGAAGGGAATGGACTGAGGAAATCAATTTTGTCTACAAAACTCCCTGTGAACATCCCACCAGCAGCGGTTTCTATTTGTCTCAGCTTCAGCAGAAGCTGCAGCAAGGACCTGTCTTCCAGTTATTGATCCTCTACAAGTATTTATGGAATTAAGCCAGTAAAATATAATCTTACACAATCCACTGTAATTAATATGCAAAATTATAATGAATTCCCTGTTTTAATTTTAAGGCGGCTGTTTGGTTTGGGTTTTTTTTTTAAATAGTAAGCATATTTTTTTCCAACAAAATCAGTTTCACTGTCACCTATCCAAGAACTTATATTTTGCAAGGCTGTACCAAAAGCAGTTTCCAAAGATTTAAGCAAGAGTTAAGACTCCTTTGTGTTGTGGTTCATAAAAGCAGACCTTAAATCAATGCAATCTAGGCAGTGAACACTGCATCAAGGATAGATATTCCAATTTTTAGCACATTCCAAAAATCAGCAAGTGAGAAACCAATTCTTCCACATTACTTTTCAATTTCTAGAGAAAACTTGCAGTAGAAATAAATTTGCTATTACAGTGCTTTCGATACTGTCCTTTTGGAATATAATTACTTTCTGCTAACAAGTTGCAGCTCAGTTTTTGCACGCTCACATGCATTTTAATGGAGAAACTGTGTACAAGCCAACAGCTTTACAGGCCATTCCCACCAGGTGAGGAGACACAAATCCTTGGGAGATGCTCTAGCAATGCTGCTCTGTTCTTTTGCAAGGAATCTGAGCTTCCATACGGGCTGAGAAGGATCCAGCACCCATGAAGAAGCCCCAGCCTGAGAGAGGGTCCCAATTTTGTCTGCAGAGGTTTCCAGGGCTGGGCAGAAGGGCAGGCAGGAGGCAGCAGCTGCTGTGGCTTTTCTGGGCTTTCATTCCCAAAGGCACAGACAGATCCCCTTTTCTGGGGATATTCCCACAAAGCACAGCATCGGGTTTGATTGAACTGCTGACAGTTATTCAGACTGACTCAGAATAAGCCACACACCAGCAATGATTTAGAAACCAGCCTGTCCTGAGTTTTCTTCCTCAATATAATCAATAAATTCCAGCTCAGGTTACAGAGGACACTTGATGTCTGAGTTTAACCTCATTAAAAATGCATTTCCTAGTACAGAATTTGGGTAGAAAATAGGTAGACAGTGGGCATAACTCATGGGAAATAACTCCTGACAATGCAAATGACATTGTGCTACAGAAAGTTACTTTTTTTTTTAAAAAAAAGAGATTTCACGTCACTGCCACTTTCATTTATTATGAAGAACAGAAACATGTTAACATCACAAAAATATGTTTCAGTTTGTAATTTAAATTAAAAAAAAAGAAAAAGAATAATTGCCCAATCAGGTTGGAAGTGTTTTATTACTTCTTTGAAACCATCTGCCATGATAAAATGTCAAAAGCACCGGTCAAGACAGAAATAAATAACACGATCTCATGTTAGAGAGAAAGTTGCAAATACAGAATATTAAATTATAGCAATTTGCTGCTTCACACGCAGTGATGCAGACAGCACGAGGGAGACAGTAGTTTTACTCACGATCATTGAAAGATCTATCACCAGAACAGGGGAGCTGCACACCCAACACAAGCCTCATTCTTCCTTTCACCAATTTACTTCATGAATTCCATGAAGAGCTTGAACTGGCAGTTTTGGTGGTTCAACATCCCCTTTCTCTAGAGGTAACAAGAGTGGTACAAAGCTTTTCGTAAGCCCCACAAAAAGCCAAGGCTTTCGTGGTTTTGCAGTCTTTGCTTTCAGGTCCATCCCTGAAAAGGGTCAGTTTAAAGCCACATCTCAAGTCCTCTTTAGCACAGAGTAAAGAAACTCAGGGCAGGCAACAGATGCAACTTCAATGTCATAGTGTTTTGAAACTGCACTTCTGGGGCTTGGAGCAGAGCATCTCTGCAGGTCTATGGGGAGCACCTGTATCAGTCAAAAAATGAAGGAAGTTACAGTCCTCTTGGGGAAAAGAAAAAAAAAACCAACCCCAAACATGTAAAAAAGCAGTATTAAAAATATTAAGACAAGGCCTCTACAATTGCACACCACTTCAGGCCTGAATTAAATTAAGAGTATTCTATTACTTATACGTTGCCCTAATTTCTGTTGTACAGCCTGCAGCAAAGTTTTCCACTGAAAAAAATAGTGAAAACCCCAAATTCTCCACTGAAGGCCTTGGAACATGTCACTTGCATGACATCTCTCATGGTCAGTAAAAGACCAGGAACACGTCCTCTTCCAGGCAGACATTTGAAAGAGAATTTTCTGTCAGGGAAAATGGATGTAATAACTACTGTAGTGAAGCCACTTCTTATACAAAACCCATAACCCATATGGACAAATGCACTGTAAAAGAAACAACTTATACAGCAGCTACAGTCTGAAACATCCAAGACCCACTACAGCAGGCCAGAGAGATTCTCTTTTTGGGTTTCTACTCCATTTTTCGAGCTTAACTTCACTGCTTTAATGTAATGTCTGTACTTTAAACTAAAAAAAAATAATGCATGAAAAAAAATACAATCATCCCAATGAAGGAAAATCATTCCCATGATTACTCAAGCTCAGAAAATTTTTTAATTAACTAAACATGTTAAATTATGCCAGTGATTACATCTTGTTATTTACAAGATCAAGTACCACTGATTCTTAGTAATGGTGCAGTATCTAAATTAAGATCACAGGGGTTGGATTACGTTCTGGTTGCTAAAAGCTTTCCATTTTAGCTGTCTATCCAGTTCTTTGGAGTTTTTGAGTCTGGAAGAAAGGGCATTCAATCAAACAATTTTGTGTCTCAACGAATTTTACATCTAGATCAATTTTTGATATCCAGTCCCATTGACTCAGTAACATTGTTTAAATTTGAAGCCTGTAACAATTATGACATAAGAATATAGAAGACAACACGTTTTTGTTCACAGTAACACACTAATTACTGTAGTCACTGGTAAACTTCAATTTTTAATTATTCTTAAGTACTGTGTTTCCAAATACCTCTGCATAGAGCACTAAATTTTTCTGTGTGGGAGCATCAAATTTCCTGACATTTTCCATATAATCCTTACAAACACCTCACAGATCACCAAACTTGTACTTTGAAGAATTCTACAGAAACATTGCACAGACGTTGCACCACAAGGGCTCGTACATTCAAAGGCAGCTTTCTGGAGTGCAGGTCCATCCATTCACATTGGGAAAAAAGTTCACAGAAACTCCAAAAAAGAGAAAATGAAGCGAAACCTAGTGTGACTTTACACCAATAAGAACAACAATAAGGACAATTACTATAACAAACAAAATTAAAATAACGAGCATCTTCCGATTCTTCTTTTGATATTGCTCTGCCTATAAAACAGAGAGGAAAGAGTTAATAACTAGATTTCTGCAAGGCTGAAGTACAGACTCTTGTTTAGTATAAGTGAAGTCCATGTGTTTCAAACTGTTCTTTGGTAACCTGACATCTCATACAATGTACACTGCAGGCAATTCCCACACAGTAACTCTGATCTGCACCATAAGCTCCAGGGAAGGTAAATGTGCACTGAAGTCAAACCCATCTGTGTTAAAGGCAAGACTCAGTTTGCTGAGATAAGATTCCTGTATCATATTTGAAGGACATTAAAATTCACAACAAAACTTCCTTTTTTAACGGGCACATTTGTTGTACCTGGTCAGCTGTGCATTTTCATTTAATTTCAATTAGAACTAAAAGCTTTATTTTTGACTCGGTTCCCAAGTTTTTTGCTTCATTCCTTTTTTCTTCTAACCATACTTTCTCATCCCTCTCCTCCTTTTCCCAGGGGAATTAATAGGACATAACATGGAGAAAACTCTCCAAAAGCCAAATGGAAGTCTACTAATAGAAGCCAAACAAAACAAAGCTTGTATTTTGTTTTTAATTAATAAACCTTCAAAATAAAACCAAAACAAAATGACCACAAAGCTCTGATCTGCTGAGATCAATGTTTTTAAAACTTTTCAGGTGTTCATAGCAAAAGCTTCCCATTAAAGCAAGAGGTTGGACCTGACATCTAACAAGTGTCAGATGGTAAGAGGAAACATTAATAATTATTCTTTCTGCTCACATGATTGAGATAATGTTTTCAAACTAAAATCTGCAATAACCAGCCCTATTCCCAAGTGCCTGGCTCTCCAAACAGAGAAGGAATTGCAGACAGGTCCCATCAGGTCAGCAATATAAATATCAAAGCACATTGGTTGGATGCCCAGAAAGTCATTTAAGAAATTAACTCGAGGCATCAAGCATGACATTAACAGAAGTTATATGGAAAGCTCCTCCTGGAGTACAGCTGGACATTTCACACTGTACAGAAGGAATTTCTAAAAGGGACACTGTCCAATTGAAAATTGACTGAATTACTTAATAGCTATTTAATTATAAAAGATTATTAGATATGCAAAATGGCTGAAGTATTCCATCAGCTTACCTTATGCAGTTGTTTTAGACCCTCTTCAGTTTTCATACATGACTGTTCAATATTATAGTCAATTCTATCTAGAACTGTTCCCTAAATAAAATGGAGAAAACAAGCACCAAATTGAACTTAAATGAACTTCATAAAGCAACTGTTATCATAAGCAGCAGAGTAATTAACAACACTCACAGCAAACAGCTCATGAACTATGTAAACAATGAACTTGTACAGAACTAGTTGGGACTTTAATAAACAACTTCCTTGCTCAGTTCCGAATGTCAGCTCTGTCACCATCTCACATCACATCCCTTATAATCATCTTAATTCCAGACCAGGTGCTTTTGGCTGACATATTTAACATAAATGGAATCTCTGGGAGAAATAACCAGGAGAACTTTGGCTTTCTATGGTATTTTTTTTTTAAGTCTAACATACATTACCAGTTGAATTTTTAATCATTTATTTTCATTAACTCAACTTGTGGCAGATTTCAAGCAGAGGAAACCTGCTCAGGTTGAGGAAAAATGAGTCTGGAAGACTTAGCATGACCTGGAATGTCCCAGTCCTTACTAACACTGCTGCCAATGTACCTGTTCTACTATCATTGCTCCCAGGTCCCTAAATATTTCGTTGAGATCGGAGATTGACTGCACAATCTGACGGATTTCTCGTTCCCTCTCTTCCACCATCAGCGTGTTTTGCTCCACCAATGCTAGCTGGTCATCTGTAAAACCCTGTTGAAAAACAAGATTTACATGTTGAACTAACATTAACAACGTGAAAACGCTAGAAATAATTAAAAGGATAACAAGATTTCTTAACTCAGACAGATATTTATAATCTTAGAAGAGAAAATGCGATTCATATTGAATCTGTGCAGTAACAACTTACTCTGTCATAAAGTGTATCATCCTCCCCATCATCCATCAGTGGGACTGAGGTGTCAAAGAAGTGTTTGGACCTTTCTTCTCTATTCTTCATACCTGTAAAAGACAAACTATGTTTGAGCATGATATTTAAGCCCACTATAATCACAGTAAGGTCTGAAGCAGCAGATAGAAAAGCACAAAAAACAAAATCTGGCTAGTAAATGACATAAATCATAGTATCTAAATTTTAACTGTCACACAGGCTTACTATCTAACAAAGCGTAACAAATTCAACCAGACTTGCAAGACTGATTAAATCAGTGATTTTTCAGTTGTTATGTTCCATGAAGTTAAAAAATTTAGGTTAAGTTAAGAGCCTTACAGTGGGATCACTCCAGGCTCTTTTGTAACAAATTCTGCTAGGAACACCCCTTGTCTGAACTGTGATCTTCAGTTTCACCTGTGCCATTTACACCACAGGAGGAAGAAATATCAATGTTAAATTTGAAGATCAAGTTTTTGTGGGTTTCTTTCAAGATTAAAACAATCTGACTCAGCTTAAAAGAGAAACAAACAAAATTTTAGAGTTTTAAACAGAGGTGGTTCCACTTCCAATCTCTTTATGGATGCAGAATTTTAATGTATCACAGTCTAGTTTTTAAGCTGTGTCTATCACAGCCTGCCATCTACAGCAGGTATCATGGCTGAAAACTAGTGGCTGCTTCACCAGTGGAAGAGATGCAGCTTTGCAAACCCCGATTTGAGACACAAAATGCATTAAAAATATGGATGGATTAAATACTCTGCTTTGTTGATACGCTCAACTATGACATTTCTTCTTCAGCAACATGAAAAATAAGTAGAACAAAGCGGTTCAAACATGGGCTGTGAACCAGAAACTCTCCAGTTCTAACCTCTAGTTAGTCCTGTGTGCATCATTTAACCCTTCTGTGCTTCAGTTTTCCCAACCAAGAAAACAAGCACAGCTCAGGGAGTGCTTTCCACAGAAGGGGCCCACGCATCACTGTTACATCTCTTATGCTTACGTTTGAGATAGTCAGACTGTGCATGCCTAAAGTTGGTGGAGAGGTCCTGAAGGGACTGTGCTAAGGAAGACACTACATTCCTGAGAACACGTGCTTCTTGTTCTGTACAAGTACGTGACCTGCTCTGCAACACCTGGACTGCTCTCTGACATCTGTGGAATAACTGAGAAAACAATTCTGTTAGTGGAAAAACATACAGCAGCACACACCTTAAACAGCGCATTGCAAAAGTGCCACACTGAAGACTAATATTTTGATTTCTACATTTTTAAAAGTAATTTTTAAATTTGCCCCGTGCAATGTTTAAAAATATATGGAAACACAACATAAATGAACAAATAACTTCAAGCTAACAAGGTAGCAGAGTAACACAACCCCCTCTGACCAGAGACATTTGCTTCATTTTAATTAGCTGGACTGCAAGCTTTAGAATAGACATCTGCAGATACAGATTTCTCTGAGATATCTGTAAATTTAATTTGATTGATCTCCCAATCTTGTTCCAAGTAGAAAAGCAAACAGGTAAGGGAAAGAACAGGGAGGTTTAAGTGACTTGTTGGGAAGTTCAGAGCAGAGCCCAGGACTCCTGGCTCACTCCAACACCGATCACAAAATAAACCCTTTCCTCAGAGCAAACCACTGCCTCATCCTAATGCATTAAAGATGGGCCAAACTGGAGGTTTAGGACCCAAAGCAGTCTGTACCTGTGTGATCTCTTGGGTTGTTATTTCTATGGCCCGTTCCTCTTCACTGCTGTCATCCAGCGTGGGTCTGTTCAGATGTTTATCATGAAGACTGGCTAATTCTTTCATCTTCTGTTTAACCCTGGCAATATCATACTGAATCTAAAACAGAAAGCCCAACAGGAAGAAAGGGAATTAATTCATGCTTCAGGGGAGAAGGTTCTGACAAATGTTAGACAAAAATCATTGAGAGAAATCTGTAACATAAAAGGCAGACCAAATATTATTAAAAGCCACATGAAAAGCTGACTAAGAAACTCAATACTCTTAATAGACTTTGAGTTTGCCACTAAACCTACTTGTTAATATTAGGCAAGACTGCTGTTTTCAAATATGCTTCATTAAGTTGGAATAATATTTTTTTCATTAACAGTATCATAGCAAGAAGATTTCGCCAACTTCCAAAAATTTAAATGAAAATTCAGGTCACATCTGCAACTCTGTCAAACATTGAATAGCCTCAACTCAGCAGCAGAAGTTAAACGCCATGCTTTCAACCAAGTAATTAAAAATAAATCTGTAAGGATGATGATGATAGCAGTAAAAAAGAGCCTAAGCATCTTTCTGCACAATGGGTTCTGTCCACACAAACTGATGAACCAACGTGTTCTGAGTGTCCATTTAAAAAGAAGGATTTTCTGGAAGTCAAGAATAGCTTCATACTCCAAATACTGGAAAAGATTTTTAATTGGATGCTTCCAGAATCATTCCCTTGTGTTTGTCCAAATATTGCCATAACTTGCATGGCATCCAGACTGCACAGGCAGGAAAATTCTCCTGCTAGAAGACACTAATGTTTCCTGTTTTCAAACAGGAACAGAACAGCTCATCTCCACCCTTTCAGGGTCTATTCAACTGGACTCCTCACCAGGTTCAAACTAAAATTCAAACTAAAATCCTTACGTTAATCTTTCTTCTAATACTATTTCTGCCACAAAACTGACAGAATGTGAGTGACAACACTAACAAATCCCTCCATGGGAAGTCCAGCTGAGTGCTGGATGTGCCAGAGCACTGCACTCACCTCGTCTGCCCCATCCACCCATTTGGGAGGCAACCTCTTCGTCACCCCGATGGCTGCCTCGGGGTCCAGGCTTATCCCTGACACCAGGGCCATGCGGTCATCAGCCAGCTGCAGAGAGGAAAAAGACAGCAAATTAGCTTGATTCTAATTAGATCCAAACCCTTGAGCATCAGAAAAAGTGCATGTACGCCTTCCCATAGAAATTAACCTCAGAGATGTGTTTGCTCATGATCAAACATCTCATCTCCTGGTTTGTCCCTCTGTGCTCATGAGCTACACCCTCCCACTTCCTACAGCATCTGAAGGCTCAGAGTTACTCTTAGAATAAATTCTTAGCAGATTTTCCAGGAGGAAAGATGGTATTGCAGTGAGAATCAAGTAACTCTCATGCTGTTACAACAATTCACTGACAATGTTGCAGCACAGTTCGTATCAGGCCTGGCAAATTTGAAAACTGCATTTGGGAAAAATCTCAGAAAAAATGTTTTATTATAACTGCTTGTTTTCAAACGATGTTATTTTGAAGAACAAACACTCTTGCAAAATGACATGCAACTCAAGCTGTTAAATTACTTAGTTAGTGATAATTAAAATGTGCTAAACACAAATAGCCAAGGCAGTACTGGAGATGATCATCAATGATACCACTTGCGACATTAACTAATTACTTGGGAAAGGTTTCATACAAACACCCCCCCTTCCCAGTTTCTCCCAAATTTGTAATTTTCCTTTATCAGGCCTGGGAAGTTTTGTGGTTCTCTACCCCATTCCCTCTTAAAAAACAATCCCCCTTCCTTCCTGAGCAACTCTTTCTTGAAAGCAATTTCTTTATCCCTGACCTTATTTCCTGATCAATAAAGTTTGCATAATTTATGCACAGCGTGAAGAATAGTTAATGGCTTCACTGTGCAAAGTCACTCTACCCCATGTGTGCACAGCAAGTCAGACTGGTTCATACATCTATCTGTTCACAATATAACATATCACAAAACGTTTGATTTCTCTATGCAGCCTGTCCTACTGAGCACGGACACTTCATCCTACATAATGAAATTCTATAAACTAGCAGAATAAAGAAAGAATATTTTAGCTCAGTGATGTAGGCTTGATGCACCGTGGCAGAATAAAATGTGAAAAACAATACCTCATCCAGCTCCTGAAGTGATTTGTGGATCCCATCAGCCCCATCCAGTTAGAGACAGCAAAAGATAAAAGGGAAAAAAGAGACATAGGACAGATATAGGGCATGGTCAGTTGGGAAAATACTGATTTATTTTTAAAGCATGATGGTTTACCAAGAACAAACAAACTGGCTTTTAAGACATGGTTAATCAATAAATACATCATGATATTGCATTTTAAGTCAGCATTTTGCTTAATGCACCAACTTTTAAAAGAAATATTTCAGTTCCTTGGTAAACAGCAAGAACATGAGAGATCAAGTGCAGAGCTTGGTTTGCTTTAAAAAGTAATTGCACAGTGAAGTTTCTAAATACTGAAATGTCAGGCAGAAAACCTGCAATAGAATACAGTGAATTATGACAGCAAGGGCAGTCTGACTGCAGCACTCAGCATCCACTGGTTTGATTAGGATTGGAGGGGGCACAGAGAAGCTTTTGTAGCATATTTATTGAGAAGCACCCCAGTTCTCACAGGATCAAACAGACAGCAAAAGACAAAATGCAAAGCAAGTGTTCAGTCACTTCTGTACACACTTGAGCTGTGCTCTGCTTTCAGGCAGCATTAGCCCTGCAGGGATCTGAAAATATACACAAGGCAGCGAATCTGCACCTTCTCTGTTCATCAGTCCTTGCACTGGGGAGGGGATGTGTGAGAAAAAGGATATTTCACTCCAAGATTAACAAAGTCAGACCTAAAATTGGACAAAATACTTGTGGTTTAACAAAGCAGCATCTGCTGATGATCTCTTTTGGAAGAGGACTCTATTGTCAAAGATGCTGCTTTGATTGTCTGAGTCTAAGAATGCGATTCTTGACAGAGAGTTCTCACAGCAAAGGATTTCTTGAGGAGAAAGCTGGAGGTGAACTGAGGGAAGCTGAAGTACTGCGGGCTGGAATTTGCAACCCTGCCCTGCTGGCACACAGCAGCTCTGCCTGGGGGTACCACCCAAGGGAAGCCTGGAACTGTGACAGTGACAGGCACCTAAAACCATGAAAGACAAACAGCTCACGCTGACATCTTCACAATTCTTGCTAAAACAGTTCACTTGTAGCAACCGTGGAACTCTGACATGCCCACCAGGGCCAAAATGACTCCTTCACCCACGGCACAGATGGACAGTTTCCTGTCACTGAGAGCCTCCATTACATCTGAGGGAGCAGCCCAGCAAAAACCTTCAATTAATGTTAACAAACACTGCAAATAAATATTTGATGCAGGTGCTAAATGCTGTTGCACTGGCTGCTGAGTAAAGTGCAGTTTCACTGCTCAGGAGTAGTGAGTTTAAATTATCACTGCTTTTTCTAGGTGATATTTAAAAAACCCCAAGGATCTACAGAAGTGACATTGATATGGCAAAAAAAATAATAAATTAACAAGGACAAAATGCAGAGCCAAAGTAGATGTGTATAACACAAATTACTATTGACATTTCCTGTTCTGCAAATGCAATTTAATACACAGCTTATTAGACACAGGTGTAATAAAGTTAGCAACAAACAAAGACCCTTGACAGCCACAGGAAGCACTGCTTTTCCTAACAAAAATGCATTAATGTAAAGCTACTTAGAGTGATGAGACTGCCAGCAGATATTTACTGGTGGCTATGACAAATAAATGATGATTTTAAACAGACAGTGTGAAAACCTGAGCAGAGCTGAGGTGCCAAGCAGCCCACCACAGCCTGACTAGCTCAAAACCTGGAAAAATCTACAGAAACGGCCTCTGAACCAGTAACTTTTGGTAGTTTCTGTAAAGAGGAGTTACACTAGAATCTACTGACTCCCCTCTCTCACAGATGTCTTTGAGCATTATTTGTATTTAGGGATAAATAACAAGGGCAATGACCATCAGAGCAATTCATGGAGAAATTTAAGCAATGGGAATAAACTACACCGGTGTATTTAACAGTGCCCACAGTGAGATGAATAGAAGAGTTCTGCTTTATGAATTTTTTTTTTTTTGGAGGTAAGGAGGCATCAAAAACCTCATGTCAACGCTAACACGAAGCTGTTAGAACAGAAACTGATTCATTTTTATGCACGAAGCGAATAGAGATGCGAGCAGCACACACAGATCTCTTCTATTCGTTTGACGTGAAGGAGTGGGAAAACAGGAATCAACAGGGTGGGGAGGGAGGGGCAGAGGGAGGAAGGTCGGGGGAC
>VZTG01004360.1:0-24159 GCA_013397845.1 Melanocharis versteri | reverse complement strand
TCCTAGGCCCTCTGTATCAGCTGTGCCCATAGTTCCATTTGTGCTGGGGCATTTGGTCTGTCAGCAGAGGATCCTGCTGAGCACGCTGCTAATTGCTCCTGGTTCAGCATCTGAGTCTGGTATGTGTAGCAATGGGGAAACAAGGTAATCCCTATGTGTCTGAATCGTGTGACTTAAATGAACTTTGCACAGAGGAGTCTGGCACTCAAATGCTCATGGAAGCTTGTGTTTGGGTTTTAGACATGCATGATTTAGAGACAGCTTTGTGTGTGTATGAGATTTGCAGGGCTCAGGGTGTTCTACTGTATATTATGGCCATGAAGGTACTGTGAGATTCAGGGATAAATCATGCTCTTGGGACATCACAGACCTCCTGGACATATGGCCTGCCCATGGCGACAGTGTTCAGATCATTCTCTGGTAGGAAAACCTGCTCTGCCCATTACAGTTGACTCCTTGGATGATGCTGAGTGTGGGCTACACCCAAGGAGCTTCTAGTGGTGAGTCTCACAACAGAGCTGCTGCTGCTGCTGGATCTTGTGCTCCCAAACCACTTTTCAGCATCTGGCACTGGAGGAGGATGAGCTTGGGCTTTTTTCCCTTAAAGAATGGCAGACATCTCCTTGCTACTGATGCAATCTGTCTTCTATGTTTTCATGAATGACAGTACCTATGAAAAATGTTTATTTACAGGCCACTGGTTAGGAGGCACTTGATGTTTTAATTAACTTTGAGGGGTTATGGTCAGAACAGTTCACACAGCTATTCCCCAGTCTGATCTGAAGCTCTCTGGATTCAGAGCACATCCACCCTGATGCCTTTGGAACACATGGGTGAGTTCAGATTACCAATGTGCGTAGGATGAATGTTTCTATTACCCCATCATCGTTATCATCACCATTTTGCTCCTTGCTAGTGAAGTGACACTGTGGCTGTAATTAGTATTGATTGTGCAGGATGGCAGGAGTAATCAGGAAGGTGTTACATGAGAGGGGCAGGCTGTGGCTCCCTTGCACTATTGCTGCTGGCAGTCTGTGAGTGCAGTGCTATTTGCATTTGTATATTTAAAAAAAAAAAAAAAGAAGATGAAAATGCTGCTAGAAAGCAATCTTCCCTGGGAACATGTTTTCCTATCACTCTGGGCTTAGGAGTTCACAGTTCAGCTCTGGCAGGATGTAAGTCTGAGCTGCCACCCACGCCATGGGCTTAGGAGTACTTCTCTGCTGATTTCTCTTCTACAAAGGAAAATATTGCAGGTAGGAAAATATCTTAGTCAATACAGTCAATACAATATAAGGTTTCTTACCTCACCATGGTGAAGGCCTCTCTCAGGTTGGTTTTCTTGGGCTGGAGATCTGCACCATTTCCATGCTGTGCCTGCTCATATCCCTTACCTCATGAGATGTCTGGTAGCTTTTCCCTTCAATACTTGTATCCTGCTGTTTCATGATGCGTTTGGTAGATTCACTCCTACTGCCAGTATTCATTAAGAGAAACAACAACAGCAAAATATTTTCTTTTCCTGCAGCATACTGTAGCAAGCTGGCACCCCAGGTCTGCAGTGTCTGTGCTTAACTGCTCACTCCTTTGCAGCTGACACCACACTCTTGAAAATACTGCTTTGGCACCAAAAAATGGTGTGTTTGCCACATGGACAAACCTGTAGAGAGAATCCAGAGCTCTCGAGTTCTGTCTCTGGGCCTTAGCCTCAGTGAGTCATTTACAAATACCAGGCGGTGGATGAGAACCCCTCTAGCTTCATGCAAAAGCAAAGAGCAAGCAGAGCTGTGGGGAGGAGAGGCCCAGCCAGTAAAGCTTGTAGAGGTCCTTGTGATATAATGCTGGGCTGAAATCTACCTTCACTGCCTTGGCATTGCTCAGCAGGAGCTGTGGGATGGAATCGGAGCTGGTACAAACCAGAGCAAAACATGGCCAAGCATGTGACGGCTGCCTCAGCAAGCCACAAACCTGCTCGTTTGAGAGCAACTGGGATGAATGGTATGTCTGAACACAGAGTATAAATAATCGTATGGGAAGTCTAGTGCTCCCATGCCAGTGTGTATAAATATTCATATTATTCCATGAATCTGTCATTATGTGCAAGTGCTTCATCTTTCTAACTTTACTCCTGCCAAAAGTCCTCACTCATGGAAACACTTTCACTGGAGGCAATCAAATGACTGATGTGAGTAAAGGGCTGAGGGAGCTCTTGTAAGAGCCTGATTTACGGCAGTATTTCATTCCTAATTTCTGCACACTGGGAAACAAAACCCAAACAAAAACTCAGCTGTTTTGGAGAGACTTTCTCACTGTAGGGTTCTTACTTCGTCAGGACTGAATGAAACCACAAAGCTTTTCCCCAGTCACTAATCATCTGCATCTGATTATTATTATCAGTGATGCTGGTGAAGTAATTGTTGGGGGCTGAATCGTCTCCTGAGCTACTGCTTTCCATAGTCTCAGCCAGGCTTCTGGCATGGCTCATAGGCCACAGGAGTGGCTCCCCTGTTATGGGTTGTTAGTTGTTAGTGCAGGGCAAAAGAGCTGGAAGTGATGAAAGAGTAAAGCGTGCTCTGAACTCTGATATCTCGGGAGCATTTATATGCTTGACAATACTAAAGCTTCTATCACTGAGGTTTTAGTGTGGCTGTATGGGACCCAGTCCGTCCCTTGCAGGTAGATCTGAGCACATGAGGGGGAAAGCTAAGATTTTGGGAAGAAAAATCAACCACCATCTTGGCACTGCCCTTGAGGCCAGGCAAGGTGGGAAGGCCTGAAGCAGCTGCAGACTGCACAGCTCTCCTGGCACAGTCCTGCTGTTCCACAGAGCCAGGAGTTTATGCTATGCACTGATCACATCCAGCCCCGTTTGCCTCAGGAGCTGGCCAGGACTTTGTGGTGGTGCTTGAGACTGTCAGCTCAGGCTCCTGCCTTATCTCCCTGATATCTCCCTGGGCTCCTGTTTTGGGGCTTGGCACTGCTGGAGCAGCTACAGCTCCTATTCTTGTCTTGGCTCCCATGGTCACTGGCGGGATGTTGGTATTTAGGAGCTGTCTTGGCTGAGCAGTGGGGCATGAGGAGCCACTGGAAGCAATAATTGCAATGTCTATTTTGTGCTTGGTGCCCTTGCCCTTTGTATAAAAGTTATTTGTGGCCAGCCAGCTTTTTCTTCTCTTTCAGCTCTGCTAGGTAGAAATACAGGTGACTCTGGGCATATCCTGTACTAAGCTCCTAATGCTCCCTGCATTAAACTGCATGGTGTTACCCACCACAGCAGGTTGAGAGAGCCCTAATGCTTAGAGTAAGCCAGGGAAAATGACAACAAAAGGAGATACCCATTCCAACAAAATTATAATCTCTATAATATGACTTTATACAGAAAGACGAATATTACTGAAGTTAATTTTGCCCTTTTGGAGTGCTGATTCCTGCTTTAATTGATCAGCCATGGATGGTAACTAATGAGGCAGTTTAAGTTGTTTTTAGCAAGAGGAAGATAATTAAACGTAACAAGCACAAGTTTCCCTCAGAGTTGCGTATTAGACTCCCACCATACAAAAATGGAATGATACCAAACTCTTCCTCCCGGCCCCTTCCACCACCCCAAGACTTCTTTTGAGTTGTTATTAGCAGTGCTGAAGTATGCCAAGTTGTGTCAGCCCTTGCTCGAGCTGCAAGAGCTCTCAGACTCTTAGGAACCTGTGGAAGAAAGAAAGTGCTTGTGTGAAAGCTGTTGGGAGGAAGATCAAACTCCTGTCTGTGCTCCTAGGGAAAAGCTGAGGCCTTTCCAGTGCTGCAGGAGAGGAAAGTCCTGGGACACCAGGAGAGAAATGTCCTGGGGCACTAGTCATCCATCCCACTGGTTGTGGTGGGACTGTTGTGTCCCTGCTTCATGACAGGGTGGTTGTATTTTTGTCTTTCTGGGGGGCCTCAGAAATATCTTTTGATCTTAATAACCCTGTTCTGGGTGTGCTCAGCTAAGTCCTGGTTCATCTTTCTGGGATGTGGAGGAGAAACTACTCAATGCAATTAGTCTTCCCTTTGTAGGGCCTGAAACAAATCATGGGAGCACCTTATGGTTGGGACTGTCAGGCCAGGCCTACAGGGTGACCCCTCTGGGATCCACAGGCAGCACATTACCTGGCCAGGGCACTAGGCTGGCAGCCCTTCTTGCCAGACATGTACCATGCCTAGGAGAAGGCAGAGAGGGTGGTAAATACAGCTTAGAGGAGGCACAACCAAGCTTACAGAGGAGGTGGGAGAACCAGCTCCTGGTGTCCTGTCCTTGCACCCGGCCTGACAAGGTGGAGAATCCAGAGGGAGAGCACAAATGTATTTAAAAAACTTCCACATTTATGTATCCAGCAGACTGCAATAGTGGTAATGCTTAAATATGCATTCACTCAAACTGTGTGTGAAATCTCATCTTCATTGTTTACTGGGCAAGCAGGACAGACAGTGCTTATGCTGCAGCTCTGTGTTTTTGTGTATTTCGTTCTTTTGGAAAACAACCAAATGTGCTGGACTGCAAGATGGGGCTATTTTCTTGCAAAATATCTTTTTCCTATCAAAACTGATTTCAATATTGAACACAGTTGCCCACCACTATTGACAAGTTTGTTTTGTATTTCCATATTCCTCTACACATTCTCTTCTTTGACAAGAACTTTGAAATAGCAGAGGTGGATGGTGCCTCCTGCTTCTGCTCAGTTCAGGGCAGAGCAAACATTTGCATATTCCAGCCTCTTTGAGGCTGAGAGACACAGAGGCTGTGGTGGATGCTGTCCCCCAGATCCATCCATGCCTAGCAAGGGGGCAAGGACCAGACCTTTTGTTCTATTGCAGAGGATTGTTGCCTCCTATTGACAGCAGTGCTTGAGTAGATGTCTGCCTGCCATCCTGGGCATGGCATTTTGAACAGAACTTGGTCCAGCCATGTTCCAAATGATGTCATGGGAGCATAAGTGGGTGTTACTGCCCGTCAGCTGAGGTGCGGCATCTGACTGTCTGTGCTCCTGACTGACTGCAAATTCCATCTTTGCTGAGTTCGTGTAAACCTTGAGTTGTAGCAGACACACTGGAATAAATACAGACTGATACTAGAGAGAGAAGGGATCAGCACTTTCCCATATGGCTTTCATGGTCACATGCCTCATCTGGACCATATCTACGCCTTCTCATGCTTAAATATTGGTGTTGGGTGTAGAAGAGCGTGGATCAAAATGAACACAAATGCTGGTGCCAATTAAAACTCCCATTGGAGATAAAGGGTGTTGGCAGTTCTCCCAAAAGTATCCTTTTCTCTGTTTTCATGGTTGTGTAGGGCTGCTAATTTCCCCGTGATGAGTCACTGAAAGAATTTATAGAGGTAAGAGGGATTTCATGCTCTAAATATAGCCTCAAGTCAGCCCACAAGGAGCAGCCACAGGAGCTGGCTGCTGAGCTAGTAAATACAACTGATGGGGTTTGAAAGGACAGAATGGGGAGTTACAGCAGGAAAAGAGTCAGCATGTGTAGGCTGGGGCCGCAAGACCTGAGATCACAACATGGTTAGATAAATCACAAGTGCAGATGAAAGTAGGTGACAATGGGAGACCTTTTGTTATAGCCTGTTCCCAGCTTCAAGCAATAGTTAGATTCTAGCTGGCCCCACTTTTCTTGTTAATAGCTGTTACCTTCTGTAGTTTAGTTTGAAGAAAGAAATAAGGTGATTCCTTACCAGTTAACTCAGTACCTGCTTGGATCTTGGTTTTGTCAATCCAAAACTTCTCCCAAGTGCTTTATTTGCAATGATTTCATTGCAGCCACTTGCTCACATCCCCTATATCAGGACAGGGGAGAGAATAAGAACGATGAAAGTGNGGAACAACAAATACATCTCTGTATTATCAACACCGTTTTCAGCACGAATCCAAACCACAGTCCTATACCAGCTACTATGAAGATAACGAACTCTACCACAGCCAAAACCAGCGCAACAAGACTACAGGTGATCTGAATACTTTTATTGTATTAGCTTTAATGGACTTTTCAAAGTTACCTTGAACTTAGTGCAGGAAAAAAATTGGCTGCTTGCTTTATACTATCTGAAATGCATATGATGACTTTAACCAACTTAGAAACTGTTTAGGCAGAACTGGCTGTAAAATAAGCTAGAAATATTTCTGAGTTTAGGCAGACCTTAAAAATCAGTTTATAGGAGCATTTCTCAAAGCACAAATTATCTACTCGAGAACAACCCCAAAAAATGCACAGAACTTTCTTGCCAATAGGAAAAAATGAAACTGTACATTAAAATACTACTTTATTCTTCATCAATTCTGCTGCATTTTCATCCCTTCTCTGTGACTGTTCTTCCCAGGCCAGGGCTGGGCAAGAGGCAGCTCCTCTCCCTCCACCTGCATTGCTGAGCTCACTTTCCCACGTAGGAATGTTGCTGAGATCACGTGAAGTCTGTGAGCCAGAACAGACAATTACACAGGTATTTGCGCGCATCAGCTCCTTCCACGTCGTTTTTGCTATGCAGCCACTGGAGGGAGGGTGTTTCGAACTATGTAGTGAAGTACATGATGTGGGGGATAAAGCCAAACAACTGCTTTTTCCCGTTTTCGTGTCCCTGGTGGTGTTAGCTGAGATGTGTGAGCTGTCTACAGCTTTGGTGGTACTTACTTAGGTTTTCTTAATCACTTTGCACCCTTTGGCTGCTTAACCACATCTGTCTTGGTGCTTTTCTGAAGAGGTTATCTCCAGACTGCTCTTTGTTTGCTGTTACAAAGTCTCTGGGCTCCCGTGCCGTGTCAAGCGTGTGATGGTTGTCCCCAGCCATCCGGGGTGCAGGGTATGCTACCGCAGCTCTTCCCCGTGCCAAGTACATCTGCTGGCAGCGTGCGTGGAGGGCGGCTCTGCTGATAACATTGTGGTGTCCATCAAACTAGCATGAATTAGAAGGCTCCTTTTGTAAGATTTTATGAATGTTCTTGGCAAAGTTGCTGGGCAAGGCTAGCACGTTTCTTTGTTTTCTCCGAGAGCTCAGATAAGACCCTTTTGATGCTGAACGGTACAGAGCTGTAAGCTCTGGTAAGAACAACACTTGCTCTGCTTTCACTGACCCCTTCCCTGCGTTGTGGCTTGCTTCAGACCCAAGGCCTGACCCTGCTCTTTGCTTGCAGAGCAGATGAAACCAAGGATTCATTAATGTATTTACTTTCAGATGAAGCAAAGCAGCTCAAATGGGAGAAGCTAGCAAGCAGCAAACACAGGGGGCCAAGGGATGCTCCACCCCAATGGTGTATTGTGCTCACTCAGATTTAGTGCCAGGAGATGAACTTGGTGTTGGACCTATGTCCTGGGGGGCTTTGAGCCTCCAGACTTGCAGCTGAAATGATGGGTTCGAATTTTGAGCCTAATGCTGTGTTTTAGTCACAACTTTAGTTGAGGGTAACACCTGTGTCTTGGTTAGCCAGAAGGTGAAGGAGGGAAAAGCATTTTATTCATAAGTTTATTTTTCAGGCGGTCTGGTGTTGGCACAAAGATAATGATGAAAACATGGGCCGGGGATAAGTCACTGGGGTTCCTGTTCCAGCAGTGAGGGCAGCCAAGGTCAGCTGAAACCAATGTCAAAGCTCAACGTGGGAAGGCTACCAAGTCCTTTCTTCATTGCCCATGCTGCTCATTCCTGCCCTGTGACCCCTGGGCTCCCCTGGCACTGGCAGAGGTGTTGGGAGGCTGTGCAGGGGCAGGACTTTGCTAAGAGTCTAATAAAAACCAGCCTGCAGTAAAAAACAGTTTTGATCTAAAGCAGCCCTTCAGTACTGCTTTTCTGGAGCAGAGAGGAACCAGCTTTTTCCTTTAAGTGCTGCTTCATGTCAGCTCAGGCCACTCATGAAACTATAGTGTAGGCAAGTGCACATGGCTGTGGTGGGAGCTGCCCTGCAGGCTGCCAGCACAGGACAGGGACCAAGGAAATGTGCAAGAAATGTCATCTTTGAGACGATATGGGAGGCCTGTGGCAGCCTTTGTAGGTGCTGCTAGTGCTCCAATTGTGTGCATGGGCTGGAAATGTAACCTTTGATCCAGCATTGATGGATTCACTTGCTGTGTCTGAAGTCTCCAAGTGCCCCACTCGTGACCTGGGCACACAGTAGCATGTGGAGTCCTCAAGCTGGAGGACTTGAGGGCTGGCGTGTAACTGCAGAGCGGGACCAGGGAGAGCTGTGGTCATACTTCGTGTTTATGGCTGCAAACACAAAAAAGAAGAGGAAATGCATCTCTCTACTTACATCAAAAATGAATGCAGCTTTTCATTACACCTTTGCATGTTAAACTGGGTACACAAATTACAGGAGTCATGGTTTTATTTTAAGAACAATTTAGAGCAAGAGAAAGAAAAGGTTAAATCCCTTGAATTTGAGAAAACTGCTGGGAAATCCACTTTGCTTTTAGCACATCCTGGCTTCTGTTTACTTGGTTTTTCCATGTAAGGTTTGGGGAGTATGCTCAGAGTGTAGATCATAAAAGCGTAGGTCATGGTTATCATCCTTCCAAGAGAGGACTCTTCCCACCCTCTGCAGGCTTTGCCATGTTGCACAAATGCTGCATTAGGCTGTTTGCTCTTAGTGTGGAATAACTTTTTACTTTCTGGGAAATCAAAGAGCTGTTCTGGTGCTAGGACCTGACTGTGTGCAGGGTCAGTGCTCAGGAGCATGGCAGGTCCGTACAAGTCCTTACAAGGAGATTCTTTCCTTTTGCCATCCTGGTCTTGTGTGCTGTGGCACCAGAAGGCCTGTGCAACCTCCTGGCACCATTGTCCCAGTCCACCCATGCAGCATCACTGCATCCAGCATGGACTGCAAAACAGAAGCAGCTCTATACTCTACTTTTCTTTTAAAACACTTTATTATTTAATTGCCTTTTAATTCTTATCTCTTAGACTTGAACTGGCTGAAGTTTTGTCCTTGGGTTGGAAGAGGCTTGCTATGTGCCTGTGGCTTTCACTGTATTCCTCCCTTCTCTCCTCCCTGGCTCTCCTTAGCAGAGGTCTGGCTCTCCTTGTCACACCAGAACCAAGTGTCAGCTCTTGGGAAAGGGCATCCTGAGGGTTGTGCAGGC
Source organism: Melanocharis versteri (assembly GCA_013397845.1). Taxonomy (NCBI): domain Eukaryota; kingdom Metazoa; phylum Chordata; class Aves; order Passeriformes; family Melanocharitidae; genus Melanocharis; species Melanocharis versteri. Next base: position 15,051 of record VZTG01004360.1, on the reverse strand, counting down.
AATGAGCAGAGCCTCACTGATTGCACAGGCTGCACTTGACTTCCAGCTGAATTCTGATTTGCCTTCTTAACCTTGCCCTTAGCAGCTCCCTCATCATCTCCTCTAGCTAAGCAGGGCCAGAGGAGCTGTGATGCCACTCTGGCATGCTATTGCTTCCCCTGCCCTCCTGGGAGAGGAGGGAAAATAGGGATAAGGAGGGTCCATTAATTTTGCCCAAATGCTCAGTGATAGTCTCGTTACTTCTCCTACTTACTTTCCTCTTATTTTTGTTTTGTACCAACCTCCTGACGTGTTTCCCTTGTAGGGATCAGTGTGGAGGGCTGGATGCTCTCAGAAAGATGTTGCAAATCAATGTGGGGCACTGATGCATCCCTATAGGATCCTCTAACCAATCCTCACCATGTAACTTCTAAAAACTTAAAAAGTAAAATAATTGCAAATACTGCAAGTCAATACTTACTTTTCCTTTCAAGTTTTCCACCCAATTTTGCATGCAACTCCTGAATTAAGTCCACTTTACTGGACTGTATCCAGATAGTGCTGTTATGATGTTGTAATTTTTTATCTTGAAATTAAATTACTTAAAAATGGCAGCCTGTTGCCTGAATAAAATATTTTGAAGTTACTTTGGAAGATTTTTTTTTCTTTGCTTTTGGCAACAACACTTCCCATAGATAATATTTTCTTTTCTCCTGAGCCACTTTTTTATGGCCCACACAGAGTAACTGCAGCAAGTCAGAAAATAAATACTGAATGTAGTCCAAAGTATAATTAACAAAAAAACAATCGAGTGATGGCTGGAATATTTTTGTGCTGATGACTGTGATTTTTGTTGTTGTTGTTGTTACTGCTCCTATTATGTTTAGAAAGCTGCAACAATGAGTTATACTGGAAATACTCAAGGTCAGGTTGGATCAGGCTCTGAGCTGTTCTACTTGAAGATATCCCTGCTTATTGCAGGGGGGGTTGGACTGAGAGCATTAAAGTTCCCTTCCAACCCAAACCATTCTGATTCTGTGATCCACATTGAACTGGGTAAAACACAGGTGGTGCAAGTGGCAGTATTTACTCCAGAAATGGAACCAGACTGTTTTCCCAACATTGAAATTTATTTAGGAACAGATAACTTCAATTTTATTCCTCTAGTTCTTTGGTAAATATATCATCATGTTTATTATTGGCCTTATAGTCTGCTCTCTGGGGGGAGACAAAGTATTTAGCAGCAGATCGCAATTTTAATGTATGAGAGTCAATTCAGCTTAGAAGAATTCCCTTTTGCTAAATGAGTCTGTAGAGTTTGTTGTCTCCTGAGAAATTTTCTCAAGTAATTTCATTAGCAAAAAATTTCAGAGAGCCAAGCTCAGGAAAAAAAAAAAAAAGAATGTGCTGCTGTCTTAGTTTAGCACAGTTTGTGTGTCTATATTTTTAAGTCACGTTTCCATATCTGAGGCCAGTTTTCAAATGTGGAGACTGAGTTTCCCAGGCGTGCCAAGCTAGTACATCCAGCTGCCAAAAACATGTTGGCATTCAACAGGTCGGGTCTAGGACCCCAAATTGACTTGGGTGCCAGCCAAGCACCTACCTGCTTTTGAGTATCAGAGCAATATTTCACTAATCAGGCAGGTCTTTAAATTGCGTGGGTTGCTTGAGCTTTAGGTCCCTAGCTCCTGGAAGCCTCTTGGAGAAGACAAAAAATCCTGAGCTCCTGGCTTGGCTCTCTGTGGGGTCTCTGGAAGTAGCTGGAACCTTTTCAGTGGTGGCCCTTTGTTAGAGGTGCAGTGTGTCACAGGCTGGGACCTGTCTCCCCTCAGCAGTAAAACAGCTGTGCACAAATGGTCTGTCAGCAGTGGCAACAGCATCTCAGGTTTGGGGGGCAGGGGGCCAGGGAGGATGGACCCCTCCCTGGTCTGAGGGACTTACACTGTGCCACCTATAGCTGGTCGCTTCAGCAGGGCAGGGACTGGGTAAGGAGCATGAAATAGAGGTGATAAACTATCAACTGTCATCATTCTTAATTAAAATTGTGAAAAGGCTGCCGCCTTCATCTTAGAAAGCTTTCACAACCTCTCTTCAGTTCACCTTATTTTGTGGTGAATTAAAAATGGAAAGGGAAAGAATTTGCTGAGGGTCTCAAGAAGGTGAATGATTGTTTCATGTGTCAGCTCTCCTTTTTCAGCCATGCTCTCCCTTTTATTGCTACTTGCTGCTGGATTGAAGTAAGTTAGGAAATCCCACAGCTGGAGGGGAGACCTCAGGTGTGGTGTCAGGGCATGTGGACCCTGGGCAGCTGGCACAACTTTGGGCTTTCATGTATGCAACTACAGAGCTGTTTCCTTCCCTCTTTTAATCTGGGTAAATTTCTCAGCTCTCTGTTCTCTGTATACAAAGATATTTTTGGAATTAAGCTCATGAAATATTTTTTCCTTGGTGATTGATAGATAAATATCACAAGCTTCCAAGCAAATAAATTCCCCCCTCATGCTTTCCCGGCTCAGCAGTCACCCAGAGTACTCATGCTGCTGCATTAATCTGTATGCAAGCAATCAGGTTGGTAATCTGAGCCAATAAAGGGATTTATGGTCTCTCAGAGCACAGAGGCTACATTCAGTCTTGCTGACAGCACTAGGGTATGCCCCATTTAGTTGTCGGAAGACAGCAGAGTGTTTTTTCCTTGCTGACTTTAAAGTGATTTCTGTGACCTAAAGGACATGAGTGTGAGGAGGACTAAGGACTTTTAAAGCCCTTAGTACAGAATCTGTTTTGGTGTGCAGAAGGTATCTCTAACATCTGCATGAAACTAATAACAATAGTCCTTTATGTCCCCGAAACTAATCTTAAATTATGAGCTGATGCCTGTACTTGCTGAGCTTGTCTATTCTTTTTTGATCTCTGCCTGTTATACCTTGCTCTCACAGTTGTCTCTGCCATTCCCAAACCAAACTCTGCATTAGCTGGTTCCCCAGCCTGATTTCAGTCATGTCCATTAGCTTTTCTTTTTCTTTTTCTTTTTTTCTTTTTCTTTTTCTTTTTCTTTTTCTTTTTCTTTTTCTTTTTCTTTTTTTCTTTTCATTTTTCTTTTTTTCCTTTTCCTTTTCCTTTTCCTTTTCCTTTTCCTTTTCCTTTTCCTTTTCCTTTTCCTTTGTTACAGTTATTATTGTTTTACTTATTTTATTTTATTACTTGGTCAGAAATCTGCCAACAGCCACAGACTGTTTCTGAAGGATGAATGGAAGGTAACTGGGCAAAGCAAGGCTCACACCAGCTGTCCTGTTGTTGTTTGGTGGAGGGGTCTGCACTGCTACAGCAAAACTGCTAGGCTGGAAAGATCCAAAGGGGAGCAGGATTTGAGACAGAACCTTCTTAACCTCTGCTTCAGCCACCTATGGTGACTCCTTGTCCAGCTTTGGGCTTAACTAATTCCCTATATTTCAGAGAGGGAACTCAGCTGCTCATCCTGGATGTGAAGGGGTTCCTTTAGGCCCTGCAGTGTTTGCTGCTGAGTTGGTTCTCCAAGGAGCCCATACCTCATTTACATTTGGGATATGGGCAAGGAGCCTCTCCTCTTAATGCCATGTCCAAAGATGTGGTTTCTGCTTTTTTGGCTGCCCTGGAAATATAATTTTACCTGGAGTCCAAGCTTGCACAGGAAATATTTTATTTCTCCACACTTGTTAAACTGGTATTTAAGCTGTTAAAACTGTGCCTATAGCTATTTCAGGTTCATTAGATCTGGGGTGTGACTTCAGCTGCCATGAAGTGTTGTATTAAGTATTTACCAGCTGTGATTGTTGCACTAAGTCCGGGTTACAGTAGTTTATTATTTGGAAGAAACTGGGAAAGTGTCTCTATGCCCTCAGACAGATCCCAGGAGTACATTGTAAGATGGTCAAGACTGAAGAGATGTCCCAGCTCAGTGGGGTCAGGAGGACCATCTACATAACCTGTGTGTCTCTGGGGGCAGCTTCCATCAACTGTGTACTTAGTACAGTGTGGAGTGACATTGTGTCTTGCAAATCTAAATTTAATCCAGATGACATTTAGGTGACATTTAAATGAAAACAGTTCACTGCTTTCAAGAGATTGAAGGTATCAGAATGTTCTTGGAGTGACCAAACTGGTAGAAAGTGGGGAAAGGCTGTGTCTGAGAAGGACGAGTCAAAGTAGAAAGGGAAGACAATGTTTTTTCATTTTCCTGTCAGCAGCAGGATTGTGGGAGTCCAGCTTCTTGGGAGACTCCTGTAGAGATCTGTTACTCCACACAATTTCACCGGTAACCATTTTGTCCAATGCACAAATGCTAACATCCCCTTACACTCCATTATCAGAGACCTGCTTCACAGACTCCTTGGTGTGAAAACACAACCCAACTGAGCAACAAGAATAAAATCTCTAGAATTTCCTTGACATCATCCCTCCATGCTTCGTCTCGTGCAGGACGCAGCTCTTGCGAACTTTGCCTCCTTCTTCAGCACACAATCACTCCTTTCTCACTTTGACCTTTTTATTAAAACTACCAGGAAGCCCCAAGACTCTGGTTGGGATGGAGCCCTCCCATGTCTATAAACAGTGTAAGAAAAATGAAATGCAAAGGTAAGCAAGAGGCTTGCAGAGACTTTGTTAAACAGGTGGCCATGTCATGGTTTCTTATTAAATAAACAGAGCTAGTCTGGAAATCATCCAAGAGACAAAGAGGTGTCGACATTCTCATTTTCATTGCTGCAATTCAAGTTTTAACTGTTTCTTACCACTGAAAAATATGTTTGTGTGCTCTTTGAGCATTAGTGTTATTAAGCCCAGTGTTATTAAGCAGACTTTCTGTCCCAGCACTTCCTGGGGGTGAGTGTTCCCCCAGACCTGTGCCTTCCACGTAGGAAACAGCTGGGGGAAGAGATTCCCCATACAGTGTTGATTCAACAGGAACAAAAGATCACGTTCTGGAAGATGTCTGACAAAGCCAAGGATCTCAGAGGAGCTGAGCTTTCATACCTCTACGAAGAGGAATGAAAATGGAACTTGCCAGTACAGGCAGCATATAAACCCAGGGCAGATGGACTACCTGGGACAACAGCTTCATCACTGGAGTGGGGAGAGGTATCTATTGAAAATAAAATAAGCCATTCCAGAGAGGCAGAGGCATTGTTAATGGCCCAAAGCTAAGGCAGTGATTAATACAGCATTCATTTTATTTGTATTTTATTCTATTATTTTAAAGCTATATGGGGAAGAAAAACTTCTGGGGTCAGAATGAAGTGCAGATTTTCAGTACCATGCTCAGTTGAATGGATGCATAAATCCCATTAGCAGTAATGGAAATCAGTTGTCTAACCCGAGTAATTGAAATTGTGTGCTGAATTTGCTTTCTTCCACAGTAGTAGGTCTGAGTCCTGCTGCTTGGGTTGCTGTTGGTAAATAAAATGTGTTTTGTTGCTACCAGAACTATGCATAAAGGAAATGTCATCTTCCAGATTTGAAGGTGTAGTGCAGGTCTGCAGCTGCAAAGTCATCAAGACTTTTTGGAAAAGGTCATTTGCCTGAGGAAGGTGGGGACAGGGGGATGCTGCCAAAAGGAAGGTGCCAGGCTGTGTATGGATAGATGTGTGTGGAGCATCAGTTGGTGTCCAAGAGATTGTATTTACATGGCTCATCTTTGTTTCTCGCTGAGGCAGGATTACACATTTCCCTGTGTTTTCTAAAAAACTACCATTGTGTTGTCCTGCTGTGATTAAGGCCATGAGCCTCCAGGCTAGGCATAAAATTGCTCCAGGCCGAGAACTGCTACTTTTTAAAAACTTTGACTAGATTTAACCAGCCCCCTTCTTCTTTTGATAAAACTGGTTCTTCCTTGAGGACTACTTTGAATTTTCTCTCAGCTTCCAGTGGGATTTCAATATAGGCCAGGCTTATGTGAGTAAAGGAGGACAGCAGTGAGAGACTTTTTACTGGCCCCAGATACTTTCCCCCAGTGAAACTGAGTAGCAGAGGAGTCTCCCAGCAGGTGACAGGCTTTGAGGACCATCGAGTCATGCATTTTTGCTCAGTAATTTGCACCTGCACCAACCCCGTGGGGTACCAGGGGGAAGAATGCCCATCACTTCAGGAGGGATGCACTTAGCTGGAATGTGAGAGTCAGTAAAATACATGGTGTTGATGCCCCAGGACTGGGCAATGCTGATTTGTCACAACTTCTGCTGGATGAATAAATCATTAATGTGGTTTTTTTTCCAAAAGCTGAAAGGATGGTGTGTCATGCAGCTCTGGCAGTCTGGAGGCATGTTCAGTTCTGTACATCAGCCCTTTTGCAAATGAGAAGGAGCAGTGTTGATCAGGACAGGCTTATTGTTCCTGCTGTGTTAACACTCACATGAATAGCAAATACAATCCTAGTGGACCAAGAAATTACTGTGGAAGTTGCAGTTCAGGCATTTGGGTATGGCTGGGAAATTCTTTTATCTTTTTTTCCTAGTTCATAAACCTGGAAATGACGCTTTAGTAGGAATACGTGTAGGACTTAACACCCCTAGTCAGATCATATTCTGCAGAAGCATGTAGGGCAAGATGATGTTTTGCAAGCTTGAAGGAAGTCAGTGTTAGTGATCCAGATGTGAAACAACCACCCAGATGACAATGTTGGTTAGGTGAAGGTAGAGAAGAGTCTGTGCGCTAAATTTATCCTGGAAGAATTTGCAGGACTCAGGCACAGCTTGACTATGAGAACCCAGGAAGTGCATAAAGTGACATATTATGACCAATTAGAAGGGTGACTGGTCCCAGAGGGTCTTTGTATCTTCAGGTAAAAGGAAAGGAGGTATCCAAGCAGGCTTGGCAAGGAGAGAATCCATACAGCCTTTTGTCTCTAGGAAGAGAAGCCAGTCAGGTAACGCTCTACAGAAGTTCCTTCACTGGCAGCACAGCTGGGAGAGACAGATGAATGTCCTTTCTCTGCTGAAGGATTGGATCAAGTATCAGGCTTTGTAAACCTGTTGTCTTAATTTCAGATCTAATGTGGTTATTTGGCCTGGAGTTCACAGACCTAATGAGGCTACTGCTACCTGCCAGCTGTTGGTGTCTCTCTCTGTATCTCCTTATTGCCGGGAAATCAAGAGTGACGTGCCTGAACTCACCTTGCAGTGTGAGTGGGTTTATCGTGTTACAACTGCTACTTCTGACTTATCAGTTAATGGTCTTTCAATTAACTTTGATCTACATTGATATATCCATAGTGCTGACTTTAGACCATATTGTCCTGCAACACCAACAGGCATAAAGTCACTTACTTGAGTAAAAAACCATACAGAAGCATGTTGAACCAAAAGGGTCATCTCCATCAGCCAGAACTGAGAGTTTCACAGTAGAGTTATCTTGATGGGACATTCAGTTACGTTATAATCTTAATTCTTTTGTGTTTGCGTAGCATGTTAGCCTTTCTGTGATTTTACTTGGGTTCATGTAAGATTATGGTTTCATGTCTATCTGCTTATTCTGGCCACCTATTTTCTTCCAGTCCTCTGGAACACCCATAGCATTCCATTTGTCAGAAGTCAACACTGAATGATGCTTGTGAGTGTCAGGGAAAATAGAAAAAAACTGTTGCCTGGTGGTTTCTCTCTCCAGCAACATTATTCTGCTGTGAGATCCAGAAATGTTCAGGCACGGTAAAAAGCGCTGTTCGCTAAGTCTTGTTTTACAGACCCTTGTACAAAGAGAGATCCTCGGAAGCTCATGAACTTCACAGCTCTCCCTTGATTTGGGGCATTAGTAATCAATGCCAATGTCAACTTTCTCAAGGCACTTTTTCTAAGCTTTTATTTTTCTGGCAACTCTAGCTTATCAACTTTATAAGGGTGCTTGTGTTCCAAGTTTGACACTTACTTTCCATGGATGAATGTTATTTCTTCACAGCAGCCAGTAGCTGAGTGTAGGAGATTTTTTAGATCATTAATTTCAGGGAAGACTTTGACTTGGGTGTGATAGTTGAGGAGACAATTACTGTCATTTGGTTCTCCACAGATTAGTTTAGGCTGAGATGCTGTCATAAGTTTGACCATAACTAGGTGCTAATAAGCCAGGAGTGAACTGCCTCCCTTGTGTAGGCGCCTGGTTAAAACACTAGCTGCCTTGGCCAGGTTCTTCAGGAGACCCAGGCTGGCCCTGTGTATACAACTGTAAACAACAAAATAACTGAGCGTGCCTAAGAGGTAAATGAGTTATTTCTTGGCTCACCCCAAGTAATCAAGACCTTCTGTGCCCTTAGCACTTGTGTTGTTTTGATATAACCGCATTGAGGGTAGAGAATGTGCAGCAATAGGGAATGGCTGAACTCAAAGGACTCTCTGTACCTTACTAAAAATAGTTCATTTATTAAAAAGACCTGTATTTTTGCAGTTCTGTTAGGGGAATGATAGGACAACTTGACCAAATATATTTAAAATGTGAGGTTTGGGATGGTGCTGGAGGATAGAAGGCACGTTGTTTCTGGTTGCAGTAGATCCAAATGAACACTTAGCATAAGTAATCATAGAATCACAGAATGGCTTGTGTTTGAAGGGACCTTAAAGATCATACAGTTTCACACTCCTTGCCATGGGCAGGGACACCTTCCACCGGACCAATCACACCCATTGAATCCATGTTTCTCCAATTTAGAAACAAGGATGTTGTGCAGGACAGTGTCAAACACTTTGCACAAGTCCAGGTGCTCTTCCTTTGTCCACCAGTGCTGTAACCCCATCCTAGAAGGCCACCAAATTTTTCAGGCATGATTTGCCATTAGTGATGCTGTGTTGGCTGTCACCAACCACCTCCTTATTTTCCATGTGCCTTAGCATAGAAAGGAGCATCTGCTCCATGATCTTGAGGCACACCAAGGTGACACTGACTGTTCCTGTACTTCCCTGTGTCTTTTTCTACCTTTTAAAAAATGGGGGTTATGTTTACCCTTTTATAATGAGTGGGAACTTCAGTGGAGTGACACAACTTCTCAAACACGATGGATAGTGGCTTAGTCACTCACTCTGCCAGTTCCCTTAGAGTCTGTGGATACGTTCTCAGCTAAATGAATGCAGAGGACAGATTGTGCAATTACTTATCTTTAGGAGGGACAGAATTGGAGAATGAGTGTGATTTATAAATATGGAGGGGAGGATTATTTTGATATTCAAAGTTGAGAAATCAAACACCAACACACTGAGCTACGATCAAATTTAATTATTCTTTCCAGTACTTAGAACATCTTGGAGAGGTTTGTCTTCATTTCTATATTCATTTAATAATTTGCATAGCACAACATAACTAGAGGTGTTTATGGAACCCTCAGATATAGTAAATTATAAGGCAGTGCCAATTTATCTTGATTAAATTGATATGAATTCTACGTACACAAGATGAAACTTTGCTTCTGGCGCTGTCCTTTAGTGTTCTGATTTGAACTGAAACATGTTGGCTGAAAAAACAGCCCTGAATATTTCACAGGTCTGTAAAAGGGTGTTGTGCTCCAGTCCCGTTTCTCTGTGTGGCTTTCTATTTTAAACAAGGTTGAATTTTGGTGTAGGCTACTAAATATATGTGGTATCTCTGCACACTTAGGGAAATTGCCTTTATATTTTCTTATACATTAAAAGGAAGTTAATTGCATTGCCAGTTGCTTCATTTGATCTTTTTAAAGGATAAACACAGTCCATTGTGGTTCATGCCACAGAGAGATTCAGGATTTTTATGAATGTGAGCAAGATACCTTAGTCACTTAAGAATGAAGGTTAGCATTTCTCAAACCCATTGAAGAATATGGGCGTGTTTTCAAAGCTCAAAATTTAAATTCTGCAATTAAAATATTGTCCTCTATGTAATTTTTTTAATCTGTCATTTCCCCTCCCTTCCTTAACTTTAAAAAGAACAAGAAAATAAAATAACAGAGCAGTAGTTCTTTGAGGGAGCCCTTGTCCCTAATGTAGGCATGATTTAATGCTTATTGTTTCTTATGCCAACTTAATTCTTCTAACTTTTGGCATGTCCACAGTGTGAAGTCAGTCCAGATTTCAAATGCTTTTTCATTTCCAAAAGGGTGTGTGATTTATGTCTTCTGCAATTACTAGCAATGCTGGGGTCAATTATGGGGAGAAGTAAAATAAAGATACACTCTTAGCAGATAGCTCTTGCTCTAAGGTGAGGTTACTTGTCCAAGTCGGGAGCTGAGGGGACCTGAAGTTACTTGGTGCTCTTAGTATAGGAGAAAATTTTGGAGTCTTACTGAAATGACTGTGAGAAGTATTAAGTTATGTGCACCATTTCTTTTGTGTCTTTTAAGCAGTGTCCTAGGTAGCTGCACATATGAATTATTTTGACTTCTCCACAATCCTGCCTACACACTTAATTTGGTGCATTGCAAGTAGGTGCTAATGGCACCATGTGAGAAGTCTTTGCAGGAATGGCTTTTGAACACTGCAGCTAAATAAAATGCCCCAAATTAATATAATTATTATTTTTCTGTAGAGGAGAGGCATTGCAGCAAGCAGGTTTTTACAGATAACCTCCAGCTCTCTGCAGACACAGAATCACTTTTGTGGGCGTTCTCATCTGAAGGTATTAAGTTCTATTTGAGACTTGCTTTCTGCACGGAGTAAATCCCTTGTTTTAATCAAATGCCAAAAATGTCAAAATGTTTTGGGGAAAAAAATGAATCTGAGGGGTTTTTAGTTAAGCTTAAGGATAAACTTTTCAGGAGTACCTAAAGGAAGATGCTGTGGTTTTGATTTACAAAGGTGCCTAACTGGTTAAATTAGGGAGGGAGGAAGGGTGAGTTACAGAAATGCAAGGGTACCTCATTCTCCTGGCAGACACGCTTGCTAGGATTTTTGACTTTTTCCTGTCATTCTTACTAAGTGCTGCTCCAATCCTTGAGGGAATGAAATACTTTTTGCATAAGGAGCCCAAAGCTACACAGGCATGGTAACAAATTTAGCTAGATAGGCAGCTTCTCCTGAGAACAGCCTCCTACAGCTTGTCTCAGCAGTAGTATTTGCTGAGGGATGTCTCAGTGGGTGAAGTTCACAAGCATAGTCCTACACTTTGTGTAGCTTGAATTCTGCTCAGATGGCTTTCTCCTGGGTGTTTGTTTCTTTGGAAGTGTGTTGGGTTTTGCTTTTTGCTCTGCAGACATCTCCATTTGCCGTGGGAAATCACTGCATAAAGATCTTAGTGCAAAGCCAAGTGCAATAGTTCCTACAGTTGTTTCTCACTTGAGTATTACTTTCAATGCCCTTAAAAGCACTGATGTTCTAAGCAGATACTTTATATAGGTGTCCTGTATCATCTGGTGGGTGGTAATTTTGCCCACCAGATAGTACTTCGTGTTTAAAAGTGCTGATCTCTAGAATGCTGCCTACTAAGCAAGTGAGCAGGAGTGGAGAGCTGCTTGAGATAGCAAGGTATATCCATGCCATCTACAGGTAGAAGAATGAAGATGGGAATGAGCAACTTTGGAATCTCCCATGCTGTCCAGGTTTGCTCACTTAAATCCTGCTACAGTGGCAATGAGCTCTGCCATGCAGGGAGAGGCAAGGGCAGCACTCTGGGGACATACCCCCATCCATCTTTCTCCGGCAGGGTTGGTAGTGGCAGCGAGGAACCAGCAATTTTGTGGTATATGGCTGAGACTCCTGTGTAAGTGAGAGCAGCTGTGACATTTGTGTCCCTCTGTCACCTTGGCTGGAGATGTGAGCGGTGCCCAGTTGTGAGTGCCATGGTGCTCCTCTGTGGTACGGAAGAGCTTGAAGAAAGTCATCCCAAAACAGGCTGCTGAAAGAGGGTTCTCTTAAAATCCCCATGGTCAAGGGGCCAATGTGAAGGTGTTTTATCAGTAGGGAAGGGGCAGGAGGAAATCAGTGGAGCCCAACAGTTTGTCAGGGAAGAGGGAACTTTTTAATTGACTGTCAAACCATAACCTTGGACACCTAAGAAGAGGCATCAGCATGTCTGTCAGCACAGATAGGCATCAATCTTCCCTGGCTAGACAGCAACATGATTACTTCTGAAATAATGTCAACAAATTGGAAGTGCAATAAGCTGATTTCACCTGTTTCAAATGAAGGGAGGAGGTGGGATGTACTTCCTCCCCTCATTCATTCAAAGCTGTTTCATTTAAATAGTTTGTTTACAGCTATTTTTTAATTAGGAGCAATTTAAAACTGTACCTCTGTGTTGAAAGATTTATTTTCATCTTGTTATGGCCAGTTCCAAAGGAAGGTCAAACTGAGGACTAATATAATCTTAACCATTTTCTTTCCATGTTTCCTAATGTTTTTGTGATTTCCTTCATCTTAGCCTAAGAGATCCTAGCAAGAGGTATGGAGTGGTTGATAAGAAGTACTACTAAATAGCTTAAATTTTATCAGCAAAAAAAAAAAAAATTTACATTATCAGGAAAATTTTACTTAGGAACAGTTCAGTATCTGCAAAACCTTTGAAACCAGTCAGCAGTCCTGCACATCCCATGGTGGGACCTCATCTCCTGACCAGCATTCAGTGCTACAGATAGAGCCCGTGAGCCTGTTGTCTGTCCCTCTTTGCATGGAGTTGATGTGTCAGCCAGTGCCAGTGGTTTTGTTTGCATGGAGTTGATGTGTCAGCCAGTGCCAGTGATTTTGGTTGATCCACAGTTGTTGGGTTTAGCTTTGTTTGTCACCCTACTTTTTAAGCTCCAGATAAACAACAGCAGTTCTTTTGAAAGGGAAAATGGACTGAGCTGTTGAAAAACTTTGGACAGACAAGATTAGAGATGTAATGTACAGTGACTGTGTGACTTCTACTGTCGTCATTCTGCCTAAGAAAAAAGAGGACTGTTTTCTGCTACTGGAATGCAACTACTGATGAGCATGGTCTCTGCTCTCTTCAGTTGTGCAAACTCTTCTTGGTTTTGGAGCACCTCTGTGTTTTCCTGTTTAATGGCCATGGGAATGAGGTGCATTTTGTAAATGAGGTTATGTCAAGACACTGTGATTTATGACCATAATATCACAGTCTTGTCTCAACTTCTTTGCACAACTTACCCTAATGGCATCTACTGTTATCTGGGAGGAGAAACAGAGCCTTAACTTACAGCTCAATTTATATTAATTGCATGTCCTTCCTATGTGCCTGGACCAAACTTTTGATAGTTGTTTTGCAGGAGTTTAGGGAAAGCAATCAACAATACCATGACCTGTTGAACAGCACATTTCAAACAATAATATGACAGTTTCTGAATTAAAAATAACCAGTAGCATAAATGATCAAAGTGGTTTGTCAAAGAGGAAACATGTGCACTGACAGAAAAGCTTTGAAGGCACCAGCCCATTAACACCCATTAAACTGATCATTTATGGGGCTGTGCTGGAGAGCAGGCTTTGCGGGAGTTCTCCAAATACCTTGAGGTATGTAAATTTTATCCCCGAGGTGCTGACAATCAGTTAAAAAGCCCTTTGGTGTGTCTTACCTTCTTTACCCCACCCAATCTGCTTTTGGAAGCACAGCATTTTGGCTGGTGGCTCCTGTGTGTGCAGGTCCTGTGTCCAGAGAGGATGTGAGTGTGTGAGCATGGGCTGACTGACACTCTGAACTACAGGCTCTAACAGGCAACTTCTTGTTATTCAAGCCCAGTCGCCTTCACAGTTGCTGGTGGAAAGAGGAGGTGAATGGCTGGAGACAGTAACCATCGGTGACGGAAAGATTTAGCAGAATACCTAAGGCAGCCAGCAAATATCTGATATAGAAAGCAATAGAGAAACAGAGCTTTAGCCCAAAAGCTCTAGGTATGTTGTGCCATTAAGACATTTTTATTCTATCTGCTCAACTCTATCTCCACTGCATAAAAATTCCTACCAGCCCTTTTAAATTTAAGCAAATTAAGGGCACACAATGAACTACTTGTTATTAATATCTCAGCACTATTTTCTAATTCCCAATTCATACTTGAAATGGATTAAAAACTGCTAATCCTTGACAAGGCAGCAAAATATGATGCTAATTTATTTATGTGCTCTTTTAAGAAACTTTGAGTTTCTTGTCTATAAATTAAATTTAAATGGAGCATTCAAGGCCCTTTCCAAGTTAGAGAGCAGAGAGTGGAGCTCTGTGTGCTGCCACACCACGTAGTTGAGCTTAGCGTGCAGTCTGGCTGGGGAGGGGTTGCCTTTGTTCCTAAAAGGGTGTGTTTGTGCCTTGTTAGCTGTCTCTTAAGGCTGACTGTGCCAATGGCTTCTGCAGCTCACACCACTTGAGCTGCCTTGGCTCACCTTGGAGAAGGTTCCAACCTCTTCTCTTCCACTGAGCTTTTGCTCCTGTCCCTAGCTCAGGCTCTGCTCTGCACCGTGGGTGTTTTTAATGAGCTGTCCCAGATGTGGGATGTCATTGCTGAGCCTCTGTTGTTCTGCTGGGAATTGTTTTGAGTCCTTGCACATTTTTCATTACCTTGCAGCCTAATTTCAATCTTACTCCTGCACATTTGTTAGTAATATGCTCCTTTACCAAAGGACGTGGATTGTTCTTCAGAATATTGCAATTATGTTGCAATTGTTGCTTTCCTTGGTTGTTGTTCTCTTATCTGGGAAGGAGAAAACACTATGGAAGCTCAGAAAAAGCCTGCCATAGGGATCTGTGCTATGTGCCCTTCTTAAAACTGAGCAGAGCTGCCCTTTGCTGGAACCAGCCTTTTCCAACCACACAGGCACTTTTACAGCTCTGGGAAAGGCAACAAGAGTATCTTCTTCATCCTTGTGAGACTCAAGAGCTCTGTGGGCTGCTGGGGTGGATTGTCACAGGAGAAGGCATCTCATTTGTGCTGGGGTGGCCAGGTCATTGGAACTCTAGGTAAAGCAGGTTTCCAACAACATCTTGACCATGGCTGATGTTACAGTGAACCCTGCATGGGCATTAAGGCATCAGTATAGGTTCCTTTGGGTGGTTTGATTTCTTGTCCTACTAATAATTTGAGGGTTTTACATTTCTGCCTTGTGTAAGGTCAACAACATGGAATTTTTTAAGCCATTTCATGCTACCATAACGCCATGTGGGTGGTCGATG
>VZTG01004355.1:5967-45224 GCA_013397845.1 Melanocharis versteri | reverse complement strand
TGGCGCCTCCGGGTGTCCCACCGCAAGGCCGCCCACCCAGCTCGGCCGCCTGGTCTCGTGTAGGTGAGGATATGCCAGCTGTCAGAAATACTCTGTTCAGGTGGCTCCAGAGCTGCCCACGGGCTGGGACCGGGTGTGTATCCCTGGACCATCAGGGATGTGGGGTGGCTTGGAGCCCCTGCCTGGCTTGTGGCTGACACATGCGAGGCTGGTGGATCCCGGCTAGGACTTGTCAACTTTCCCCCGTGGTGCTGCTAATGAGAGCTTGGACAGGTAGAGAGAATGAAGCAGCGTTTTCCGAGTCCACGAGAGGTTCTGTGCCAATCAAAGCATGTTTTGGGTCTCCATCGCTCAACCTCAGGCGGCAGCCTCCTGCCCAGGCTGCATCTGCCTTGCATAGGTGCCCTGTGAGCTGAAGGATAACAGCAGCTCCCTTGCTTGTCCCCAGCTGGTGAGAAGCTGGCGTGGGCCTGGGGCCAGATTCTGTGCGCACATGTAAGCTGCAGTCGCTCTGGCTTGGCAGTGGTTTGTGCAGACTGGGGGGCTGAACTAGAAAAAAAAGCAGGAAGCATTTTAGAACACTTAAAATACGTATATATCTGTTACTATTTTACAACAACAGTATTTTAACAATATAAACTGAATTTGTTTGCTAAAAGGAAAATGGGATTCAAATAGATCTGTAAAGGGGTTAATCTGGGCTGGATCTTCTGGGTGCTCTGGTTCACAGAGTCAGACCCAGGGGGGCAGGCAGTGCCCACAGACCCCTTCAGGGTCAGCAGGCCTGATTGTGCCAGTGCTTCTGGAAACAAAGCATTTACTTGCTAACAGTTTAGGCAAGTGAGTTCATACATTTAAGGTCTGATGCGGTTAAATGAGCCTGGACATCCCAACATTTCTCTACAAAAACCAAACCTGAAGCAGTGCTGGCTCCCAGGACCAGGTGGGAACCACAGAGTGAGTTGCTGTGGGGAGCATCACCCCCCCATGTCCTGTAAATGTTTTCTCCTTGAAGTGAAACTGCTGGATATTGTGAAGGTAAAAAAGGAATGAGTAGCTGAGCCCTAAGTTTCTCCTCTGCCAGCCCTTGCTGAGCCTGTGCCTTCTGGGAGCATCCCGTGGGGCGAAATCGAAGTGCTTGATGAGCACTTGGAGTTTCATCTTGTTGTTTCCCACTTGGGAAGTAAAGATGGCAGTGAGGGGAGAGGCTGTGGCTCAGTGGGGCTCAGCTGGCACAAAATTGGGGTGTCAGGGTTCAGTGGCATGTCTGCCTGGGGGGGCTGGGGTAGGACAGGCTGCCCTGAGCTGGCAGCAACAAGCTGTTGACAAGCAGTGTAAAAACACACTCTTACTGTCTAAGAGAGTCAGGATGCTTCTTAATGGCTCCAAAGGCTTTCAGGAAATCATAAAACGAAATGAGCTGAACACATGAGATCTCATTTTGCCTTAACATTTTGGCAGATGTGTGTTAGAGGCAGTATTAAAAGCAGCTAAAAGTAGAAAAGCAGTGTCCGAGCTGCCAAGGTGGTTGTCAGAGAAAATGGCAAAAGATGCTGAGTTCCCAGGAAGGAAGCAGGACGGTGTCACTTGGCTGCTGTAGCCGGGCTGGGTGGGAAGGGGGTTGTTGCTGATATGATGGTAGATAAGATAGTGCAGCTGCTGTGCTGCTGCCACCTCACACTCAAAGTAACGAGTCATGCTTCAAAGCACATTCTAGAAAAATCTGCAGTTGTGTTCCCCTCTGCATTATGCTTTTTGCATTGCTACTCCATACTTGCTTCGTGGGTTTCAACTCCGACCCTACTTTGAGGCTCTCTTGGTGCACAGATTTTCATTTAAATGAAACGTGTGCTGCTGAGGTAATGCTGTGACTCTGGCACCTGGGGCTTCCACAGCGAGAGGGCACGCCATGAAATTCAGAGTGAGACTGTGAGACTTGGCCCACACTCCAGTGCTGGCCTGGGAAGGGGAGTATTTGCTTTTAAAAATCTCTTGCTTGGTTATGAGAAGGCTGAAAAAGCATGTCATGGTGGTAGTTTTGTTTGTGCAGAAATCTAGAAGAGAGGTGCAACACATTTTGGAAGAAGGCAAATAGAAAAGTTGGGTAATTATCTGATGCTCTAAATCTTCTTCCCAGGAACTTATTCTTCTGCATTATAATTCACAGGAAAGGTTGATCAAAATACGCTTTTCCCTTATTATGTCAGACATTATAAGTGCAGCTTCTGCAAACTGGAGTTGCAGTCATAAAAGGTTTTTTTCCCAAACTGCAACATATCATCACAGGCAAGGACCACTGTGATTAAGCTGCTGGTTTCTACTCTAGACCTTCTGTTGCACTATCAGTAAAAAATGGATATGTGAGGCTGTTTTCTGTGCAGAGCTTCTGCTTGCAAAGAGGTTTTTCCCCTACAGTTTGAGAAATCTGTCTCAGCTTTTTGAATACCAGTGCAGCAGTACCAGAAAATTCCCTTGCATTTTTATTACTTAGAGTAGCAAAACCTCACTGTAGGAAAAAAGACCTTTTTTTTCCCAAAAGAGCTTTTATCTGACATTTTTAAATACTTGAAAGTATCACTCAGCTTCTTAGGATTGACTGAAAAAAAATGTGAAACAACTGACCAAGAGATTTTCCTAATTTTTTGAGTTCAAATTCAAAATACGGTGAAATTTCAAGTCTGATTTTTTTTTACCTCGTCTGTAGTCCAGTTTGATTGTTAATTAAATCCTAATGTGTGTCTGTGTCCCTTTGTTGTTGTTGTCATTTTATTTTTCTCAACAGGGACTCTTGAGAATTAATTGCAGTTTTGGAAATTTTCCCATGTTTAAACCTGACTGAATTGGCAAAATGTCTGCTCCAGTGCCAGAACTGTGGCATTACATCCCAAAAGAAATCCTTGTGTGAATATTGTGTTATCTTTCTCTTTGAGATAGACACAGAGTCTTCCAGGCAATCAGACAAGGGGCTACAGCTGCTTCTTCCAGCTCTGTTTGGCACTTCACAGAGGTCAGGTGAGAGCACTGGGGTCCTCTGTCCAAGCACCTTTGCAGGAATAACCAGATCATTGTTTCCAGTGCATGTCAAACATCTACTCCACTCTGCTATGGCACTCTTGACCTTGTGACTTCTGTGTGTGATGATGTTATCTGGCATGATTAACACCTGCTTATATAAAATTTGTGTTACTTGCTGGGTTTTTTCAGTCGCTGATGGTGATTTGGGTTTTGGGAGAAATACCACATTCTTAGGTACATTGTTCCAAGTTGCCCTTTGAAAATGGCAAGAAAAAATTAATGCATTGTTATCCTTATCATGACACTTACTTATCTTGTCTCTTCTCACCTCCTGACTCTCTCAGTGTTTGGCCTTAAAGGGCTTTGTAGGCATCAGGTGAGAACTCTGTTTCATTGTTTAGCAGGAATGTTGAGCTCAGCCTTCGCAAGTTTTTGCTGAGGACCTCAGGAAAATTTAATGTTGATTTTATATTTTATTATGTTATTTAAAGAGCAGTTTCTGAGTTGAAATGACCCTGGCAATAAGCCACACTGCAAGCATGTATTTAGAGCTATCTAAAGCATTTATATTAATGATAAAACTATATTGTCTAATAGATTCTATGTGTAGCTGTTTTTAGCATCCTCTTTTCTCATGCAACACCTAAATAATTTCTGTTGACAAATAACATAGTAGCTAAACCTGCTTACAATTTTGACTTTTCGAAGTCTTGCTGAAGATGTGCAGCCCTGAGTCTGGCCAGCTCTAGTTCGTCTGTGCCAGCCAAAGTTTAGGACAAGAAAATTCCAAAATAACAATTCATGTGCCTTCACAAACCTGGGATTGCTGTGCCTGGGTGTCCCACAGACTCTGGGCAGGTGGGTTTGCTCTGGTGACTTGCTCACCTCCCAGCATAAGGTGGGCAGCACGTGTTCCCTTTGCATGACGCTGCGTATTTATTCACAGCTCTGCGAGATTGGCTGCAGTGCATTTTCATTCTGTGTATTGTTCTCTGGGGCTGGTGATGCCATCCCATTGTGCTGAGTTTTTAAGAGTGCGAGCAGCACTGCTGATGTGACTCCCTGGACGCCTACTTTCCACTGGCCTGGGATAAAATTGGGTGGTTCATTCTCTGTGGGACGCAGGCGCGTGCAGGGAAGCAGGCGCGCCCAGAGCAATGGGGTTAGTGTAGCTGGGACACTGCAGAGCTATGCAGGATTCACCCAGCTCTCTGGTGATGGATGGATACTCCAGCAATGTCCCAGCCTTTCTAACAAAGCTCTGGACGCTGGTGGAAGACCCTGAAACGAACCATCTCATCTGCTGGAGTTCTGTAAGTACAACAGATGTTGGGTGTCACTAATGCCTGCAGCAGCAGGGAAAACCCAGGTGTGAGGCCTGAGAACTGCGTGGCACAGGAGCTGCCCTTTGCTTGGCAGGTGCTGCCCAGTTACTGGCAGAGTCCAAAAACCAGGAGTTAAGTACAGGCACTTTTGGATATACTTGGTATTATTTATCTGAAATATTGTGGCTTTTCTGTTTCAGAGGGGCAACTGTTTTGTGGGTGTTTTAATTATAATATTTACACATTTCACTTGAAACATCCTAAAAAGTGTCTAACATTCTAATTCTAATAATTCCAGATGCTTTGAGAGAGATGTTTTTCACCTTGCTTGAATCTGTGGCTCCCTAAAGTTTTCTAGGAAATGTGTGAAGCCCTGAAAAAGTTTCACTGCTGTTTGTGTTACCTCACGTGTTTCTTAGCAGCCTCTCACAAATGTCTAGGGAGAAGGCAGCAGATAAACTGCCCTCAGAACTCAGACTCAAACCTATAATTTAAACAGATCTCAAACTGGCACCCTAAATTGTTTTGGAAGAGCTTTACTTGATTTTTCAAGGAGTCTGTGTGATGATCATGGTGATGTGGGTATATATTGTCTGTACAGCTTCATAGGGACAGTTTGCTTTGCTTTGGCTTCTTATTTGTCACAGAGGCATTAATATACTAAGTGCAATCACAGAAATAAAACTATTTGTCCCCTTCATACAGCACTTTGATACCACATTGTGCTTTTGACCTAAGACTTGCTGCGAATAGCATGATTTGTTTTCAGCAGGGAGTTATTACATAAGCTGTGTGCATGAACTTGTTCTCCAAAATCAGGAATCTATAACACAAGCAAATTTAAAGTGTGGGCGGGGGTGGTAAAAACAGTCTAAAGCAGCCTTTCTTATATTTGTGTCCAGTAGAGTTTTCATTCAAAACCTGAGATAGGATTTGAGCTGCATTGATATCTGTGACCATGGTTGTTTGATGCTGGTATTACATGGCCTCTGAGAACCACCAAGTTTTGGTATGATGTGTTTTAAATAAGAATTTTCAAGCTAGGGATGATTTTCTAAACTGTATAAATAGCCCTCTCTCTGTTACATTTAGAACATTGTTATTTTTGACTGACCACCACCATGCTCTGCTTTCCTGCAAACTGACATAGGCTGCAAATACATCCTTGGAGGTTTTGGTAAGGCTTTTAGGGGTCTAATTTTCCCATCGTTGCAGGTATCCACGTTTCTCATATTCTTCAGCTTCTATACATTGGTGATGTTGGAGTTGAGGGATTGTTTGCATACCTAAGATTTCTGGGTGTAATCAGTACTTCTAGAAAATAGGACCTGTAAGGACCTGTCAGCTGTTTCCTGGCATTAAGAAGAGATGGAGAGGAAATGCAGTAGTGGTTTATATATACACTGAAGTCTGTTGTAAAGTGGAAAGGAAAAATCCGCTCTCTGTGTCCATGGTAGATTGGACAAGAAGTAATTAAATTAATTTTTTAAATGGAAGATGCAGCTAGGGAGAACTGGCAGATTCCTGGACTTGTTTTGTTTTGAGCACTTGTCTTGTTTGAGCACAACATGTCTGCCCTGGTGGTTCTGTCAAAAGCAGTTAAGATAAGCATCTGCAATGATTGTTGTGCTGCAGAGTCAGTTTTGCTTTGGGCAGAGAAGACTTCCAAAGTTTCTCCCAGCTTGTGCTCCCATGGTGTAAGACAGCCAAGGCACAGCTGCAGCATGGGAACAAACTGACACATGCACAGTTCATTGGTGAACATGCAGTAACCCCAAAGTCTCTTGTGTCTGTAGGAACCTTTCTGAGTGTGCCAGCTTCTGAGAACATTGTGGCCCTGAATTCAAAGGAATGGCCTCTCATGAGAGGCCATAAGGAGTTGTTGAGGTACACAAAACTCTCGTGCTTCTCATTTTCCATCAGTGGGTCCAGCCTGGGACACACAGCTGTATCCCAGACTAAGGGGGCAGAAGCACAAGGGAAGCAGAATAAACCAGCTCTGTCCCCAGGGCAGTGTCTGCAGTGTTGGGAAGCCCTGGTCCCTGCTGTCCTGTCTGCAGACTCTGTGAGGATAATTCCAGTGTGCAGGTTGTCAGTGAATCTCTTAAGTGCTTGATCAATCTTTGCTTCTGCTGCATGGGGTAAGGAATTATAGAAAAGACCCCAAAAATTGTTAAAGAGCACTGTTAAGGCACAGTCATGTTCAGTGTTTGCAGTGGTGAGCAAGGAGCAAGAAGTGCAGCTGACCCGAAGTCCCCTGTTTGTGGGTGTTAATTGTTAGAGCTGCCAAATGAGCCTGAGCACAGAGGCAACTGGCACCATTTAGGGATGGAAGTGTAGTGTAGGGCAGCAGGGTCTGCCAGCTGGCTGTTTTCTGGTGGCCATGGGCAGGCTGCAGGCATACACCAGCCCCTCTTTGGTCACTGAGCTCTCTCATGGCCCTGACTGCACTCCCTGTTTTAGAGACTTCCAGACTTCCCTGGGTGCACCCTTGCGGCTGCAGATCCCCTGACGGGTGCGTGGAGGGACTCACACACCACTGCACCCAGACCCTGAGGGCTGTTGTGAAACACTGTCCTCCTGTGTCACAGACCAGCCCCTGTGAAATCCCCACCCCGGCTGACACACCTCTGGCTGCTGCTAATAGCCCTGAACACAGCAGCAGCATGGCTGTGGAGTGCTGCTCCTAGACCCCCCTCTGCCAACATGGTGCAGGCTCCGGTGTTTTTAGCTCTTGTCCCTCAAAACTTTGCTGCAGCCAAGGCAAGTCCCTGATATCTGGTGATGTCATTGCACTGATGTAGCTGTCAGCAGGTAGAAGGCCAGGCAGGGAAAGTGCATGGCCTGCAGTGCATCTTTGCCAGCAATCCCAGGCAGCTTGCCTTGTTTTGCAGTCATGGGTCTTTGCAATGCAATCCCAGAAATGGAAGATTTATCTGATTAACATGTGTGTTGCTAGTTTGGACTGCAAAGCGTGACTGTCAACATTGTGTGGGTTGCCCTTGTGGCTGTTTACTATTAAAAATAATCAGTAAAAAGTGTGTAGAGCTTCTGGGCCAGTGTGGTGTCTCCAGGGATGATTTGGTTCTTGCCTTGCTGTGTTTCTTGCGCCGTGTCTGCAGGCAGTGCTGCCTCCAGGGCTGCTGTGCTCTGGAGCACATGGATTGGGGTTAGACCTGACCAAGTAGATTATAATGGCAGGGGTTATAATGGCAATTCCCACTTTCAGGGCCTTCTTAAGACTCGAGTCTTTCTGTGAGGTCCATGCAAGAGGGGATGATTACCTAGACTACCTAGCAGCTATTTGGGCACAAAAGTCAGTGGTTTCTTTCTCACATCCAAGACTCTCAACTAAGCAGTGACAAAAAGTAGAAAAAGATCAAACCTGCAGCCACAGAGGACTGACTGTACCAGAACTGAAAGGAGCACATCTGTCATTGAGGGCTGTTGTCACTCTTCTTAGCTTCAAGGTGACAATTCAGAGAACAAGATTTCCCCGGCTGTAGGACTCCTTCTGGGCCTCTCTCATGGTCAGGGACGCCCCCCTGACTTCGCCTTTGTCCTTATCTCCTTTGCAGAATGGCACCAGCTTCCATGTGTTCGACCAAGGCCGCTTTGCCAAAGAGGTGCTGCCCAAGTATTTCAAGCACAACAACATGGCCAGCTTCGTCCGGCAGCTGAACATGTGTAAGTGCAGCTCCCCAGGCCCAGGACATGTGGGACCCGTAGATATGGGGGTGACAGGAGGTGCCAGTGGGACAGGAGGCATGGGAGAGAATTGCGCAGAGAAAAGTTTGGGGTCTCATGTATGTGACCTGTTGTGTCATTATTGATTTTGCCAAAGAGGATCTGCCTCTCAGATCCCAGGGTAGTGATCTCCATGTGTTTACCTTAAATTCCAGCATGGAATTTCCATTAGATTACATTTTAGGATGTGAGCTAAGAGCTTTCACCTACCAGGTGTTCTGCTTCTCTTGCATTGATTTGATAACCTATCACTATTCATTTTCCATTTTATTCTATATGGAGCTTTATCCAGCAGCCTGATACTGTGACACCACCCCCAGAATGTGCTGCTCTCATGGGTTGTGTGCCCCGAGCTTATCCCTTCCACCAGCCATATCACTGAACTAGTAACAGACAGCTCTTCTTTCTGCAAACCTTGCCTTGCTGGAGAGGGGAGATATTTTCACCCCTTAAAGGAGGCTTAGGTGTAATTTTCAGCCACTTCAACAACGTGACTGTTCTGATAGTTCTTGGAATTTTTTCAATGAGTAATTAAGTTCCTTAGTCAAGTTTTAACTTTGCTATTTCACTCTACAGTAGCACTTTTGTAAATTTTAGGCCAGTCCTTAAATACAGCTTAGAAACCTTTCGAGGACTTCAGAGAAGTACTCAAAGCAGATTTCCAAATGTGCATGTGACCCTTTTTTCCAAAAGTGGCACCTGTTGATGGTCTGTGCCTTTGAAAAACCTTCCCCTGGATCCCTTTGACTTGCAAATTGAGACAGGAATTCCCTGAGAGCTGGCATTTCAGCTCCTGGCAGACCAACATGCCCAGGGTGGAAAGGCTTTAATGGCGTAGACTGCAGCAGGGGTGGCCAGTGGGATGCACAGGGCTCTCCCTTGCCCTGGGTTTCTGGTGGCCCAAAAGCATGTCCAGATGTGAGCACTGGCAGCTCAGAAGTGTGGAGGGTGAACAGAAATGCCCTCAAGAGTGATGGGGGTGGGAGGTGGAGGGCGTGCCGGGAGCTGCCGGCCCATCAGCCGTGTCCTCTCCGCACAGACGGCTTCAGGAAGGTGGTGAACATCGAGCAGGGGGGGCTTGTCAAGCCTGAGCGGGACGACACTGAGTTCCAGCACCTCTGCTTCCTGCAGGGCCACGAGCACCTCCTGGAGCACATCAAGAGGAAGGTGAGGGGCACTGTGTGGGAGGGGGGAACGTGCAGCTGCCAGATCCTGCTCAGTGTAACTCCAGCATCAGCCCGCTCTCGTTCCTGTCCTCCCCACACACACATGCGCCTGGGCTGGGCGTTCTTGGTTTGCAGGGCTGGCTTGTATCAGAGTTTTGTCTGTGTTTTTCTGCTCTGTTGCTCTGTATCACAAGATGTTTGCGTAGTGCTGCAGGGCCAGGCTTGCTTCCCACCCCTCTGGCTTTGAATTGTTACTGCTTTCCTAGAGAAATATGGCATAAGTCCTGCAGGGTCCTCAACAGCCATCTCCTTTCTTATACAAGAGATAACCTACTCCTGCCCTCTGTTTTCTGTCTTTTAACCTGTTATTAATACCCCCAAAGGGTTGTTATCTTACTGGATTAGTACAGTAACTTCTGAAAAGGAACTTCAGCAAAAGCCTTTTGGAAAACCAAGTGCAGTATGTCTATTTCAAGCATTACCTCAGACTCATCCCTGTAAAACATGAGGCTTGGTTGGGTATCTCTAGTTAAAGTAGAAAGATTAAATCAATCTAGATCAATTCCTCCCTGATACTCAAATTACTTTTGTTTTCCCCCCAGGCTGATTTGAAATAGGCCCCCACTCTGACAGGGAATGTAATTCTGCCAGCAGACCCTCTGCATGAATAGATTTGTCCTGCACTTTGCTCTATTTGGCTCTTGCAATAGTACCCTGAGGATAATTCACACTCTTTGGCACGTGGCCTGTCCTGGTATTTCTGCTGGTGACAGTCCTGCACCTGAGCCACCACAATGACTCTGTCCATGGCCCTTTTTGCACAGGTAAAATCCACCTTTGACTTTTCTCTCCTCAGGTGTCAGTAGTGAAAAGTGAGGAGACCAAGATGCGCCAGGAGGACCTCAGCAGGTTGCTATACGAGGTACAGATACTGAGAAGTCAGCAGGAGAACATGGAGTGTCAAGTGCAGGACATGAAGCAGTGAGTTGAATCCTACTCAGGCTGCTTCTTACGGGCATTTGCTTCTCTGGAGTGGTGGATCGTGGGGAATGGTTGAAAGGAGGAGCCTTGCACACTTCCCTGCCCAGAGAGCCAGGGACTGACCACAGATCTGTTGAGACAGTAACGTGTAGGATTTCTATGCACACCTGATCTACAAAATATGAATTAATGCTCAGCCTCTCTGTCTCATATGTTTTCCCTTCACAGATGAGGAAAACACAGAGAAGGTCAGGCAGGAAATATGTGCGTAACCTGGGGACTTAGATAACTATTTCCTCCAGATGGATATGGTGATAAAGATGTAACCCTCTCACACGTACAAGAGTCCTTGGCAGAAATGTGGTGGAATCCACTCCAGCTATTAAAAAATTACCCTTCTGCCATCATTCACCTCCAAAATTTATGACTGGCCTAAAAAAATACAGTATGTTATAATATATAACATAAGAACTTCTGTATCATTTAGTCCATGGACTCATCTCCCTGAGACTGTGTCATCTGACATGGCCAGAATTGTTGGATAAGAGCAAACCAAGCTGATGCAATGCTTCCTGCATGTGGCTGCCTGATCTCCAGCTGTCTGAGACTCTGGGATTTTCTTACTCAGACATGGTCACTAAAAGATGAGGAAGTGGATATGGTTTTATAAATCATGTACTTGGAGGGGTTTTTATTTGCCTCTAGATTTTTAATCTTTGCAGAGAGTTTTGTTTAAAAAGCACTTGAATAATCAAATAGACTCAAACCCTTTCTTTTATAATGAGAGTTGATATTAATACCTCAGCAGATGATACTGGCATTCTGGGCCTTGAGAGAGCACTGCATACTGGGAAACTTCATTCCAGCCCAGAACTTTGTGCAATGGATACATATTTTTATCCTACATCAATTTTTAATGACTCCCACACTTAGAACATGCATGAGTTTGCACTGTGAAATCCAGATACAGCAGCAATGAGTTTCTGGGTTTGTATTTGATTTAATTTTTAAGGAGTTCCAGTATTAATGATTTGGCCTTGATTTTAATTTAATCTCCCTTTTGATTTGCTTGCTCCCTCCCTCCATCTGGCAAAATTGCATTCAACTGATGAAAAGAATATGATTTTAATAAACTAAGACAGAGGAGAAATCCCAAACTGAATCCATGTTAAGAAATTTACTCTGGTGAAGAACAATTAGGACATAACTCCGGTATTATCTGTCAGACTAAGGAATGCTGCTTTGCTGAAAATCCTGTCAGTACCAGCACAGAAAGTTCACTGCAGAGATTCTTGCTGTACAAGCTGTTCTACTGTGCTCTTCAGAGCTCTGGACCTTACCTTCCCAGTTCTAGCATCCATCCTCACTAGAAAGACTAAAAAGCAAAAGGATTTATCGGTTTCACCTGCATGATAGGTTTTGCTGGCCTGACAGTTTAGGTACATCCATATACTAGAGAAAAATTGCTTGGCAAAACTTTTCACAGCATAGACCTGGCTGGCATCCAGACTTGAAGGCAGCACTGTAAATAAACTCTGCATCTCTCCATCCCACTTACTGGGGCTGACTGTTAAAGGAAGCCTGTAAGCTCCCCTCTGTGTTGCTTCATTTGCAAACAGAAAATTCATTTTCTCTATGCAAGCTGGACAAGAGTCTGTGCTGGGTTAAATCAGTAACTCCCGCTTATAAAATCATTACAGTCCTCCTATTTCAAGGCTCTGAGATGCAGGAGCATCTTTTTATCTGCTCCAGGCACTACCAAATATGCATTTGAACCACCACTTGTATGAGTTTTGAGCAGGTAGAATACACAGTGTCTCTGTCCATAGGGTCTTGTTGTCTTTGGGAGCACTGGTGCAGTTGTGGAAAGGTTGGGCTTTCTTGGCTCCCATGGAAGGACAGTCTTGGTGATCCAAATCATTTGCAGTCACGAATCAGGCCTTGCTGAAATTCTGAGTTTGGCCCAAATGTTCCACAGAAACATGTGTCCTCTTGTTACCTTCGCCTATAAATGTTGGCTTCTCTTTATTTGTTTTTCCTCTATGCTTTGGTCTATAGTTCTTTTGAGGTCAAGGAAGAAAAAGGAAGGCAATTGTGTGACCTTGTTTGGGATGCCTGAAAAGAGCCAAACACTGCAAGAGCCCCGAAGTGAGACAGACTTTGCACAGTTGCATCTACTGTGCATCATGGCAGCACCATGGGCTGTTGATGTTTCTGTGCTCACGGAAAATTTCTGTTTCACTTTCAGGCAAAATGAAGTTCTTTGGCGGGAAGTTGTTTCTCTCCGGCAGAACCACTCACAGCAACAGAAAGTCATCAACAAGGTAGCGGTCATACAAACTCCAAACTCATTTGTGCTGTCTAGTCTATGTCCTCCTCTGATTTTTTTTCTTGTCCCATAATCTCCACACTGTGACACTGCAGTGTAATTATTTTCCCTTTCTTTTAAGTTGTGTGATGCTTTTCTGTGTCCTGTGGAAACAGGTCATTAACAAAGCACAGACTGCGCCCTTAAGCAAAAGAGTTTACTTTCCCTGTCAGTCCTTTCTGTGATGTTAGAAACCACTTTTCTGTTGAAATCCTGAGCAAGAGAGCACAACTCTCACTAATTGTCCTGTGTTGGCTGTGTTCTGGTTGTACCAATGCCTTTGGGCTTCCCAAATCTTCCTCTTCCATTTGTTCAAGAGAGGAACCCCACTCCTGCCAGCACCAAAGCTGCAGATGGCAGAATTGGCCACCCGTCGCCCCATGGGGGAATGTAACAGCAACCATTACATTTTCTGGTGTTACTGGTATAGTTGAGGAATTACTGTACAACCTTTTAGGCTGCAGAACCATCTCCCTTAAAATCTAGCATGACCAGTATAGAAAAGGCCTCTCCAGTGATTCCTGGATGGTGCTGACATGACTGAGCACATCACATATCCCAGTCCCCATATTCTGACCCTCACGTGGCATCACGGAGTCATAGGACTGGACAGAAATGCACGAGGCTATCAAGCCTTCCTCCAGCTCTGAGGCTGGACCAGCCACACGCTTCATTGTAGAGGCTTTTATGCAACTCTGTTTTGTTATATTGAGCAATGAGTAAGAGCCAGCTGTGATATATAATAATAATAATAATAATGCTCTCTTTGTTTGGAGGTCAAAGCAGAGCATTAAGTTCAAGCTGACCTGGGAATATGTTGCTAAGTGATTCCTCTCCAAAGCTACTCTGCTTCCTTTTTAGTGTCCTGTTATATCAACACTGACATTCACAGAGCTGAAAAACTCAACTGAAAGAGCTCAGACCTCCATCCAGGCTCTCCATAGGGAGTTGCCTGTTTCACTTGCAAAGTCTTCGTCAGGCTTTACAGCACCTCTTCTAAATGTCTCTGAAAACTTTAATAGATCCAGGTCTAACTCCTGGCCTAGGAATGTTTGCATGTGCACTTCACAGGCCTACTAGGACCAGCTGAACTTCTTCATGAACAAAGTGGAGAGAGAAAGCCCTGAGCACTTGCATCCAGGAGCCTTCGCACAAAGCAGGCACCTGGCTGTGTCCTGTGAAAGCCAGGCAGGCTGTTTGAGTTCTTGGACAGCTCATTTCTGTTTCAGGCTCCAACATCTCATGCAATTTGGCTCCTGTATTCTATGGCTGCTCCCAGCTTTGGGGTGCTGTTGGGAGGGAGGAATGCGTGAGATAAGAATGGCTGCAAGAGCAGGGAGTGCTGAATCACTCTGCTGATTAACACCGGATTTTGATCTCTCCTGACAGCTGATTCAGTTTCTGTTTGGCCAGCTCCAATCAAGCCCCAGCAGCACTGGGATAAAGAGGAAGCTGTAAGTACCCATGTGTGGTGCACACGCTCACGGGTGCATAATGCTGCCCCCTCACTAAAAGCACAAGCTCAGCTCGCCCAGGCAGGCGGTCACCGGACCAGGGCTCCATGGTGATGGGAAATGAATGGCCTGAAGTGCAGAGTCAGACCTGCTGACATGCCCCATTCACTGCTCTTTAGAGAAGCACCGTGTCAGCTCGTGACCTTTATCTGGGGAACACAGCACGCGGTGGGAGATGGGAATGCTAACTGGGGGAGGCTAAAGGGCAGGACCCCACTGCTGGTCCTACAGGTTCCAGTTTTGCCACCCGACATCAGTAGGAGCAGGGCTGGGCCCAGCCAGCCCACAGATGCCTTCAGTTTGACCCACAGTCACTGAATGTGGTGTGTATCCAACACTGGCTTGGTGGTGTGTAACCTGCAGGCCTTACAAAGAGGAAGGTGGGGAAGAATTTTAATTAAGTGGTAGATTTAGATAGGCTCTTCAAGGCAAGTGAAGAGTGACTTGAATTAGGAAGCTTAGTGCCTTTCAGGAGAGCAGCTATGCCTTTCTTGCCCTGTGGTGCTTATGATCTAAGGAAGGGGAAGAGACTACTGAGTGGAATTTGTTGAGGGCAGGGACCTGCCTCCAGTTCCCACCTTTACCTTGTGGCCTTTGACAACTTAGAAACTTCTCCATGCTGCAGAGAAAGGAGCCAGACCTCCCACAAGTGGCTCAAAGGAGTCAATTTTCATTAAGTCAGTGTCCTTGTTCTTGACTGACGCCTCTTGTGAGGATTGTGAAGGCAACACAGGATTGAATGAAGGAGCCCATAATCTGTACAAGGCAGCAGGGTATGTGCATCTCTGCCTACGCCCTCTGCTTAGCCTCTTGGAAGGGCTAAACACTGCAGGTAGCAAAGGAAAGGGCTCAAGGGGAGAACAGCAGCTGCTGAGTTGCTGAGGTTCATGACTGGGGAAATTTTCCTCCAGTAAAGTGGGCAAGCAGAGAAATGAGATGCCAGATCTGACCTCTAATTTCCATGGTCAAGGCTGTGCCTTACCTGTAGAAGCTTTGCAGCCCAAGAAATGTCTTAGACCACTGCTTTAAAAAAAAAACCAACCCAAATAATTAGTGAGAAACTGTGCTGAAAGGGGCAGGGCACAGAACTATATGCACAGCAACTGTATTGACCCCCTTATGATGAGGGATCACACTTTATACAGTCTAGCTGTAATTTGCACAGGGTTGTGCAAGGTAATTTAAGTTCCTGCTTCCTTGGAAACACAAGGGTCTGTCTTCCAGAAACCTCAGCTCTTGTGTGTGTATCTGCATCTTATCTTTCACAGTTATGTTTTCCTGCCTCTCTTCTAAATGGCTGCAGGAAAGGATGGTGTGCAGCCTGGAGCTACTTGGTGCAGTGCAGAGTGCTGCCTGGGGGCTCTGGGTAGGTTTGGACAGGATGGGCAGGTCTGCATCCTTCCCTTCTCTGTTTGGTTAATGCTCTTTTTTAATGGGGACCTTGTCCAAAACTGTTGTTGGCCTTCCTTGCCCGTAACACCGGGCAAGAAAGGCTCTTACAGCCAAGGAAGACCAGAGTACACAGGGGAGAAGAGCCCTTGGCTGAGGGATGTTTTGTGTGTGAGCAACCAGGAGCCAGTCAGTACATGCTGGAAGACAAACCTGCTTCTCTTCACAGACCTCTGATGCTTGACAACGGGATGTCGGCTCCGCCAGTGTCCAAGTTCAGCCGGCATTTGTCTGCAGAGCCCCTCCACGACCCCTATTTCATACAGTCGGTGGGTTCAGCCCAGCCTCTGAGCTCTGTGGGATGGCTTTGGCCCCAGGGAGGGGAAGATGTTTGAAGCAATAATAGAGATTATGGAGTGAGTAATTTGGCATGAGTGTGGCAGTGAAGAAGAGATGAGGTTTGCAAAGCTGGGTGACATTTATAACTCCTTCAGCTCCCCAATTTCAGGGATGCCTTCATGAGGGAGGCCATGGGCTTTGGTGGGGAAGGCAGACCCTGCACACTGAACTCCCTGTGGTGTAAACCCAGCCTGGTTCACCTCGAGGGGAGGAGGAAGAAGTGAGTTTTAGAAGTGGGTGCTATTCTAGAAGTGCTTTCTGACCAGACCTGGATTTTTGTAGCCTCGGAGGGATCCCCACCATCATGAGAGCAGACACCAGACACTTCTGTCATGCAGTTAGAATACGTGAGCTGGCACGAGAGGCTCATACTGCCCTGTTGGGCTGTGTTGGATCTTTCCCTCCAGAGGAAGCTGAGCAGTCTAGGCAAAAATGTCAGACATGGTAAAACCTCTTGGTTGCTGACACTTCTCAGGGTTTATTTCACACCTGTACCTCTGTACGGTTGGAGGAAAAGTGAGAGGAAATTATAATGTTGCATAGTAGGTAAAAGTTTTCTTGGTTTCCGTACAGGGAGGACTCAAAGTCACAGTGAATAAACCCTAACCATCTCAGGTAGGGCCTTGGACTTGTTTTGGGGTCAGAAGGATAAATCTATGTGTTTTTTGCTTTCCTTTTAGCCATCGACAGAGCCTGCCTCTTGCTTAAACAGCCCTGCAATCGCTGGAGGACCCATCATATCTGATGTTACTGAAGCATCACCATCCAACATCATGAATATGCAATCCTCTCCTGAAAATGACAGGTAAACATGTTTGTGATTAACAATAGGGAGAGTTGGGTTATGCAACTCTTCTCAAGAGCTTTTTGTGGCTGTAATTCTACCAAAGTTTCTGTCTGATTCACAAATCTCTATAGAGATATGGGATGGAATACTTTTTTCCAGTTTGCAAAGTGGGTCAGATTTTCAGAATTAGAGGGGGGTAATAACAGCATAACTTTCAAAATAAAGTCCTGAGTTTTATGCTGAGAACTTCCTCTTTGAGAAATATTCCATGTTTCTTTATATTTTGTCCTCAACACAGGGACTGTCTCAGACTTAATCAAATAATGAGATACTAACACTTGTTGGGTTTGTTGAGAGAGAGAAAGGAGGGTTTCCTTTTGGCTTTGGCAAAGAAGAAACAATCAAATTGTACATCTAACTGCTAATGAGAACAGAAAGGTTGCATCACAACAACTTCCGATGTTTGACAACTTTTCTGTGAAAAGGCCCCAGTAACTTAAGAACTGAATGCAGAGGTATTTTAATGCTTATCTCTTCCTGCCACAGACAGGCAGTGTATTTAGGGCTAGTAGCAGAATAGCTAAAGCTATGTCATTGGAAAGTAAGTAGACAGATGAATCATGGAAACAGTTTCTCAGGCTTAGAGGCAAGGCAGTTATACTCTAGAAATTGCCTGTAAATCTGTCCCATAATTGAAACCATAGACATAAAGTTAACTAGAAGCATGTAAAGAGCTTCAGATTTAGAAAAAAAACAAACCTGGAAGCCATTTCTAAAGCAGAAAATCTTTAATATAACCTTCAACTTAAGTTGCATATTTCTACTAACTGCTGAGTGCCATCTGGTGGCTTCTGATCTGTGCTGTGTCTGCACAACTTGAGCATCTGAGCCAGCCATGGCCCTAATCAGTTCAGGTGTGGTATTTCCTAAATCAACCGTGCTTCTGGTGGGAGTTTAGGCCCCACGAGATGAGAAGATGATCTGAAAGGAATGCTGAGGAAAGCTCTGTAGTGTCACATACTATCCCTGCTGATCTGTGTGCCTTTGTCACTTTGGCTCCAGCTGTGCAGGTTCACAGGAAGCTGTAAAGTCTCCTACAAGTAACACAGAGTAGGTTTTTACACACAAAATGCTTCTAAACAAAACTTAATTGTCATTTGTCCATCTGGAAAAAATGTGGAGTGCCTCTCCCATTGGAAAAGGCAAACCTCTGCCTCCAACCAAGTAAAACATCTGACTAGGACTGGCAGATCTCAACAGCTTCTATTCAAGTCCTGCAGGGCCACAAGATCCTGACCTGTGTCATTGGGATCTCTAGAGTGCTTGCTGATCCAGTCCTAACTCCTGCATGGGATGGTCTTACTGCTCCCATTCCTATCTCTAGGGTGGAGACTTCTTTTCTCTAGCCCAGTGTCTCTTTCACCTGTCCCTAACACTCACCCAAGAAATGATCAGTGCACAGAAATTTATTTTCCGTATTTGTAAAACAATTGCATGGGGCAAATTCATTATAGCTATGACTGATGAAGTGACTGCAGATATTCCAGCTGAGCATGTTTCTGGAGCTTGCTGAAAAGAAAAAGAGGCTGGTGGCTTCTTTTGCCCACCTGAGGAAATGGAAGGACCTTCAGGGGCCGTTGGACAGGAAGTGGAAGCAACGCCTTGTGCTCCTGCCCTTCCCAGTAGCACGAGGCCTTTGCAGAGCAGCTGTGTGTGGTGCTCAGCCGTGTCTCTGATGCAGGGAGAAGTGCCTCATGCTGATCAAGGAAGAGCCAGTGAGCCCTGGAGTGAAAGCCAGCGCGGAGCCCGAGGTGCCCCTGCCCGGCTGCCGAGCCTGCTCGGAGCCCCCGGTGCTGCCGGTGGCCATGGTTCAGTCTGTCCTGGAGGGCAAGGGCAGCTGCGGTGCGGCCCCGGCAGGCAGCTCCCAGCCACCCGAGAGGAGAGGCAGGCGGGCCCTGCTGGACAGGTGAGGCGAGGAGGGACAGCTGGGGCCCCCCTGCCCAGGGCCCTCTCCTCCCGTTCCCAGCGTGGGGAGGGAGGGTGACTCCAGGTAGCCAAGGGCAGCCTGGTGAGCTCCATCCTGCACCTCTGGCACCTGCTGGAGGACCCGTGAATCCCAGGGACAGTTCACAGAGGTCGGGGGCGTGTGGATCACTTGCTTGAAGGACCCAGCAGAGGAAGAGCTGTCAGAGGATGTGCATCAGAGCTGTGGGAGCAGGAAGAGGCTTTTTGCATTGAGAGGGATTTGCCCAAGGTCCGAGTGAAAGCTGGAGCCCAGCCCAGCCCAGCATCTGTGTCTGCAGGCCTGCACTGGGCTGTGCTACACCCCTGCCAGGGGCATTGGCTCTGTGCCATTAGGCTCAGCCCCAGGGTGATCCCAGCGAGGCACTTCCACAGCTGGGCTCTGAGACTGAAATCCCAACAGCACCCAGCTCGTGGGGGGGTGTCCAGGAGGCCTCACCAGCAGAAGGAAAGCATGGTGCAGCTGGGGGGTGATGTGGAACTGAACTGCAGCTCATTCGTGATAGCAACTGCAGCAATGTAAGGAGGACTGTGAGGGAGGGGAACCCAAAACACTCAATAGGGTTATCAGAAAAGCTTCCATTTTCCTTTAAATCCTTACAGAGAATCAAATTCCTCCTTCTGGATCCACTGGATGCTTAAAAACATATTACTAGAAGAAAAATAATCCTTTTTTTAAAGACCTTATTTTAAGAGAAATTTTTATAACTTCTGGGGAGTCTAATCACGGTAGGGCCTCACTGTTGCTCATTTATCTGAATGTCTCCAGTAAATGCAGCCTGTAGGGTGGATGCCTGCAGCTAAAAGTCACTCCTTTAAAAAGCATTAGTTAACAGTAATTCAGGCATCTTGGACCAAGGAGAATGGCATTGCAGCCTG
Organism: Melanocharis versteri; assembly: GCA_013397845.1. NCBI lineage: Eukaryota > Metazoa > Chordata > Aves > Passeriformes > Melanocharitidae > Melanocharis > Melanocharis versteri. The sequence continues at coordinate 25,632 of VZTG01004355.1, read as the reverse complement.
TTCTGGTTCCAAGTGCATCTCTAAAAGGATTTCTTCTAAGGAAAGCTTTAATTTTCCCAGTGTTGAGGAGATGTGCACAGACTATCCATCCCCAAACCATGTGTCGCCCAGAAGAGGGGTTGTCTCATTTGTTTTGCCATCTGCCTAGCCCCCTGTGTGCTCTGCTGAGTTGTACTTCTGGGATTAAACCAAGTTTTATGGCATAAACCCAGGCTGACAATGGGCTCTTGGTTTTCAAAATGAGATTTGAACATAAACATCCTTTCAGAAGTCTGCTCAGTCCTGCTTTCTGTAGGTATCTATCAAGTTTCCTTTGTGGCAATATTTCCCCTTGTGTTTTCTCAGAACAGATATTTCAGACCCTTTGGAGGGCACCGACTGGAGCCTGGAGGGGCTGCAGCTGCTGCTGAGGAGCCAGCAGTACAGCCTGGAGCCTGCCAGCCTCTTGGATGTGAGTGTTGCTGGGAAGGCTGCATCAAACAGAGCTGTGAAGTTCACAGAGGTTCCTTTGGGCTGTGAATCAGGTCGTGCTGCTCGTTCTCGTGTGGCATTTTATCTGCCCCATGCTGGCTGTGGAGTCACAGCTCTGTTTTGACCTGCTCATAAGCTTTCAGCTTAAAATTATGCCTTTCTTTTTTTTTTTTTTTTAAATATGCATATTTGAACTTCTAGGAGCACAAACCACTGCATTTGGTAAAGAAATCAACATGAGACCTGACACATTTATGTAAAATAGGTTTAATATGACTCTCTAACTTATTTGGTAATTGCTTTGTAGGGGTTAATTTATTTTCTGCATATTCTACATCTTAGATATTCCTAGTTTGTGTTTAGCTTTTCCTACCTTCCCCTTTTCCTCACATTCTGGGAACTGTAGCCAATGTAAAATTCTCTCTCTGCTGAGGTATTTATCAGTCTCAGTTCTTAGATCACCTTTCTTTAGAAATGGATGGTGGCTTTTTTCTTAAGCAGACATGCAGAAGTAGGAAGGTTTGTTTATTTCTCTGTTGTTGTACATATAGTTGGTATATGAAAGGTTTTTGCCAATAATCAAATAACTCTGTATGTAAGAAAAGAATCTATATGTCATATATATGCTCCCTTGAGGAAGCGTTTCAGGTAAAGGCACGTTGTAAGCTTGCATGGATAAACAGAATGAAAAATCATGTAAAAAAATAATCTTATTCTCTTCAAGTCAGTTCCCAAGTGTCTGTGGTTGATTCTGACTTTACAGAGAGCTTTTCTAATGGCCTGCTCTATCACTGACTGTTGGTTTCTGTTTCTTGTTTCTCATTAGGAAGTGCTTTCCTGTTACTGACACACTTCGCTCTCTGTGCAACTAATGTCACAAGAGCGAGAATGAATCATAAAACTGGCCCCAGATCAACAGCTCCTTCTCCCAAATTGCTCAGTCTTCTCAAGAAATTGCCACCAAAGCCCTGATGCAACAGTAACCTGCCCTCTGCTACTAAATTTTGGAATTCTTTCAAAAGTCATATGAATCTGGGAGTGTGCTAGGACTCAAGAGGAGCAGAAAAGGGCTTTGATTTGTGTGTGCAGCTGCCCTGGTTTGTGACAGGACAGTGGCAGGGGGTGTCTGTGCTGCCCCTCCCCTGGCAGGCAGCAGGGCTCGTGGATCAGCACAAGTGCCCACAGCCCAGCCCCAGCTGTGCCACAGCTCAGCACAGGAGCCTTTGTCTGCAGCTGCAGTTAGTGCAGGGCTGCACCCTGCAGCAGCCAGGGGAGGGCATGAGAATCTCAAACCATTACACCTTGCAGAGCCCTAACTGTATTTTTCTCCCAACAGGTCTTTAATCCCAATTTATCTCTGAGTGAGTGGAATTTGACTGAAATGGAAGCCAGTCTGTCCCCGGTAAGAGAAGTGTATTTCTGAGATTGGTAGTAACAATCATAGAACCCCAGAATGGCCGGGGCCAGAGCCAACCTTAATGTTCATCCTGTTCCAACCCCCTGCAATGGGCAGGGACACCTTCCCCTAGATCTCGTTGCCTAAATAATAATGGAACTATGAAGCAGAGCTTGTGCATAACTGAGGAAGTTACTTCATAACCAGAGGGGAGAATGGGCTAATGCACAGCACGTAGGCATCTCCTGAGGGCAGCATGAGAGTGTTGTATTATACTCTTGACCTGTTTTTCCCACTCAGCCAGGCTCTGTCTGGAGGCAAGCTCTGACTGACTGTTGGTGTCCTGGAGTCTTCAATTGCAACTGGCTGCTCTAAACTTTCTCTTAGTGTGAATGTCACATCCTACTAATACCACAGATTTATAAAGTGTCTTTGTGCCAAAGCTCTTTATAAAATATGCCTTTACAAAGTGCAGCCATCCCTGTATGTTTCAGGAGCAGCAAAGTACCATGCAATTAGAACAGAGGTTCCTGCATGCCCATACATGAAGAACAAGGAGAAATTGCTTGGCAGTATTTATTTGGAATTGATACTGACACAGACACTTCTGCAGTGCAGAAAGAGCAGGTTTAATATGCAGTGGAGGAAACCATAGACTCATAGAAGCATTTAGGTCAGAAGTGTGTTGCATGGCTGGGTTCTTTTTACTGCGTGATGGAGGGTGAATTTTCAGAGCCCTTGCTGACAGCCAAGCTGGATGAAGGCTTGGATGGTTCTGCCATCTGTACAGATGCACAAGTAGAGTGTTATCTACCCTAATGAAATGCAAAAGGTCTCTAAGCCTTCTTCGTGGTATCAACATCCTTTTTAGGTTTTAATAATTTTGAATTTACTAGGTAATTCCACTTCCTGAGTGTTAGGAAGGAGAGTGTCTAAGAAATAGTTAATATTAATTAGCAAGTCTTGGAAACAAGGGCTGTTGCCTTTTAAAAAGAATTGCATGAAAGAAAAGGCCAGGAAAGGAGGCTGCAATGTTCAATAGTTCAGTCCTTGAACCCACTAAATTTCCCAGGAGCTCTTGCTTGTCCTGTAGGAAGTCATGAGCACAGAGAAGCCTGGAAGCAATACCTGCAGGAGCTCTGTGCCTAGAGCACTATGCAAGCAACAGCTAATTTTGCTTTAAAGACCGTCATAGGAAACTGGAAAGAAAATCCCTTTGCTCTTTGTTGCTGGCTGCAGAGGACTGTGGGTTTGCTGTGTATGGCAGCCACAGTGACGCCAGCCTGGCCCCTCGTGTGACATGAGCTTTGCACCATATTAGCCAGTGCTGGACAGGGGGCTGCCCCTCCCACAGCCCTCTCCTTCGGGCAGACCTGCCCTTGAGCACGCGGTGTGGCTGTCCTAGCGAAGTGCAGTGAGGCTGGGAGGAGCGGCCGGGCAGGGAGGATGGCTGCTGTCGCTGGGGGTGTTGTGCAGTGGGATGAAGCACCGGTGCTCAGACATGGCCTAGTTCTAACAAGCTCCCCTGTCTTTGTATAATTGTACATTGTAGTTTATATTTTTGCATCAAGATGCAGCGACTCACAGTGGATCTGGAGAAGAGTGCGACTGAGCTGCCCCCAAAAGTGTTCAACCCACCGTTCAACAACACCTGCCCAGGTAGGAAGGAGCACCAGCAGCTCCGTGGACTTGGCACTGGGATGTTGTTCAGGCAGCCAGATATGATGTCCAGCATTCACTGTTTGCCATTTGAGGGAGCAAACCACATCTGTTATTCTACTTTCATGATTGTCAGTCAGCAGTGTTTCCACAGCAGCTGCTAAGCCAGTTCCTGAGCTGTGGGAAAAGGGTGGGGGATAAACTGAGGTGTAAATGGAATTGAACTGGTTTTGCAATGGGTCCACATCATGACTCTCAGTGTCTCCACTGTTTTCTCTGCCTGTTCATTGCCACCTCAGAGCAGTGTGGTGATCTCAGTGGTAGGGGTGGTAAGAGCTGTCCAGTCCTGGGTTTCCTCTGGTTCCTGCTGCAGAGGAGGTGCCCCAGTAGCTGCTGGCAGCCAGAGGCACAGGTTGTGTGTCTGTTTCTCCAGACCTTTTAGCAGACCTCAAGGGAACAGTCCAGCTGATCTTCTCCCACTTGCTGACTCTGATAAAGTGTGTCATTGACCTTATGAATCCAGGAGTGTTGCCCTGGTTGTGAAATCGTGATTTATGTTTGTGTATGTTCAGCTGGGATAGACCTGAAAGAGAAGCTCCTGTGAGCCCCAGTTGGGTGCTGTAGCCACCTGAGCCCACCCCAGTTTTGATTCATTCTGTGTCATTCAAGGACTTCCAGCCTCAGCCTCTTTCATGAGCACCTCAAAAGCATCAAAAGCTCAGGTACTCTGAAGAGAGTCCTTGAGCATCCCCTGTTTGCAAAATCTTTCTGGTCCTTCTACAAAGAGGAAGAAAGACACTTCTTGAGTGAAGGAGAAGAGCAGCTGCTCTCATCCTCTTCTCAGTGTCTCCAACATTCGCTCATCCCTCTTTCACTTGTGAGGCATCTCAGCATTCAGGCAGAGCCCACCTGGTGACCTGCAGAGACTCCCCTTGATTTTAATGGGCTTTTGAGTGAGTCTAAGTTCCACTCAGGTGTTTCCAAGTGATTTTGCTGGAGTGAGGTTCCTCAGCTGCTGTTGCAGTGGGGATTTGTCACTTTTCAGTTCTACATATGAAATGTTGGGTAATCTGCCTTCCAGAAGCTGAATTTTCTGCTGTCCATTCCTAGGGAAAGATGTCATTCTTGAAAGTGCCCAGCAGTTCCTCCTTGACCGTCAGTCCATCTTTGGGAACGACCTCATCAGCTTGCCTGAAAATTCATCACTTTATGTTCCTTCTGAAAATATGGCTTCCTATATGTCCTCTGTGGATGTCCAAGGGGATATCCCTCTAAACCTGAGTTCTTCAACGGACAACAGCCAGTGATTTAGCTTCCAAGAAACAGCAACTCCCTCCCACCCATCCAAGCATCCACAGGTTTGAATGTAAAGAAACAAAACTGACTCAGAAACCTGCAGGAAAGTTTCTTTTTGTGCCCTTTTTTTTTTTTTTTTTTGAGTAGATGGAAATGGTCAGTAGCTGTTGCATTACCCTCCCTGCACCTGGATTTCAGTGTTTTTTAAAACAAAATACTACTTCTGATGCTTGCTCCAAGGGGGAGTGAGAACTTGCCAGGAGTTTTTTTTCCTTAAAAATGCTTTAGAAATGTCAAATCTTTTAATAAAATTTAAGTGAAGAGTAGCCTGAAAGTCCATCTGGGACTTCATAAAATAGTGATCCTGACTAGTGTCTGCAATGGCAAACTGTTGGATTTTATCAGGGCAGCACAGATTTACTAAAATGCCTGACCCTTGTTGATGCTGTTTTTTAAATAGAAAAATAGTTCTACATGCCAGTCCAGTGCTCTAAAAATACTTTTTATCCATTTTCTGGGTTTGATGGGATGCACCTGTTCCTCCTAGGGTGAGTAGGAAAAAGATCTCTTGGGGCGTGTAGAAGATTGTTTTCTGAGTGACCCCACCAAGAATGTGCCTCTGGCTCTTAGGGGAGCTACAGACCATCACAGGCTGCAAAACATCCCATGCTGAGTTGAGAGCTTTTGTTGTTTGGGATTTGTTTTGCCCCAAATTTATTTTCACTTACATAAAGGCAGGGCACTCCATACTTAAAAAATAGAAAAGGGATAGACTTTTCTGCACACCCAGTTTTCCAAGTGCAGAGAGGGCTGAGGGAGTGCACTCTGGGTTTTGGTGCTGGCTAAGTATTCCATGTCCAGTCCAATGTTTGTTTTTTTTTCCTTGGCTTTGACTTGTTCTATTTCCCCTGAAGATGTGCCTGTTAGTTTATTGATGTATAAAATCTGATTAAACAGTTTAATTTATTGGATCCCCTTTTTAGAAGGACTCTCAGCTGCTCAGTGTAGGAGAGAGGCAGAAGGGTTAGTCCACCATGTCCCACAAACTTTTCTTCTGTCCTCTGTGCATCTGAGACCAGCCTCAAAGGCTGAACTAACCTTCCCCATCCATGTGGTTTCTGACAACTGACTTTCTCAACAAAGCAGAGCTTTGTTTTTTATGCTGTAGTTCTAATGAGAACGTATTATTTATCTCAGTATCTTCTACCTGAGTTGCTTTTCCTTAGGAAGGTTACCCAAATGCAGTAGGACAGACCCAGGAAATTCAATTAACTCAGGCCTCCTAAGGGCTTAGACAGGGAGGTTTAAGCTGTGCCAGTATCATTTGAAGAAATGCTCTGCCTGCCTGCATTGCCATGACAGTTCTTGGTTATGAACCACATTTCTGAGCATTGTGGTCAGGCAGCATCCACCCCAAAGTGTGGCTAATCAGTCAGATGAGTGCAGGCTCAAAATCTCCTCAATAAGATGAGCATTTTTAAAATGGACCTTCCTGTCACAGCCCTTTCCTCCATCCATTTATCACTATGTGAACAAATGTGTTAGTTCAGAAACATTCACTTTTGAGCACATTTTTGCCCAGCTTATCCCTCTGCTGGGAGCTCTGTCACTGCCTTGGTGGTGTGGTCTGTGCAGGAGCGAGGTTGAGAGAGCTCCTGAATTAATCCCGGCCACTGTTTTTGTGTTCAGGACTAAGGGAAAATTCCAGCAGCCCCCACTGGCCTGGTATTTAGATGATGTGCTTGAGTGTATCCTGGACAAGGTTTTTCTTTTTGACAGATTTGTGCTTAGCAATTTCACCTAGCTCAGCCCAATTCAACCCTATTTTGCCCTTTCCAGCGATGGGAAGTCGTTGAGTTGCACTCTGTTTACTTCTTTTCTCATAGGTAATGGCAAACTACCTGGTGTCTCCTGACACGGGCAGTGCATGTTCAAGATTTACACCCTTCTCTGAACTTCCACACTCTAGGCTGCTGTCATGTTAACACTGAATGTATTGATGCAACAAGGTATTTAAGCACATGCTTAACTTCAAGCTCCTGAGTAGTTTTCCTGTATTTTTATGGAGCCTGTCACATGCCTGAGGCTGGGCGTACGCTCGTGTCTGGCTGGATTGTCTGGCTGGGGCTGAGAAATGAACCCGAGGGCAGAGCCAGGTGCAGCTCGGCCCTGGCTCCGTCCCAGGCTGTGTCCTACAGGACAAGCTTCAGCCTGTGCTCGTGGGGAGCAGCCTCTCAGGAGGGTTCGTGGGGCTTTCTTTAGGCTTTTTGCTCTACTAGAAACATGAGATTGGAGCTTGATGGTGAGAGAGGAACCTCCAAGAAGAGAATTTGGCAGCCATTCCTGTGAAGAAGGAAGCTTGTGTTCCTCGGCTTTTTACATTGTTAATTTTACTTGAAGGTGATGTGCTGAGACTGCGTTTTTGCACTATGCTGTACATTTGTAAAGTTTTACAGAAGACACTAATTAAACATGTTTCATTTTTCTCATTTAGTCCTGCTTTGGCATTTCTCTCACTCCTTTCGTCTGTTCCTTACTCCTTTTCTCCTTCCCAAGTCCTCAGTGACAAGTGAAAATCACTTCTAGGCACTCAGGAGATTCCCCTGTGAGCTCCTGCAGGGGCCACTGGTGGGGTGTGGTCACTGTGTGAACACGCAGGGCTGGGGAGACCTCCCATGTAAAATGTGCTGTAGTAAACACAGCTTGGAAAGCTGCTGAATTCTTCAAACTAAAATGCTACTCAGGGTGAATACAGCTGGTAAAATCAGGATCACAGTAAAAGAATCTACAGTTCTTGAAACTATTTGCTGCTTTTTTCCCCCCATCTGTCCTATTTTTCTTGCTTTCAGTGATAACAGAGCTCAAACTCCACTCTTGGAATTATTTTTTAGAATCTTTTGTTTGCAAACATAATGTGGTCCTTTCTGCTGACTTGTTTTTAGTGTAGTAAGAGCCAGGACAAGCCCTAAAACACAGCATGGAAAATGCAAAACCCAAAGTCCTCAAAATAGTCCTTATCCAGCTTTCTGTGAGAAAAGGAAGCAGCAACTTTTTGAGGATGGAGCTCATACAGGTTGGTGGCAGCATTTGTAGCATTCTGAAGAGCACATTCCTGCACTGGTGCTTTCACATAACCCTGTGCTCCACGGGCCCTTGGCCTATCCTTGCCCTGCCCTGGAGGCCAAGGCTTTTGCCAGCATGTTTTAACTCCTGCAAGGTGGAAAATGGCTGAAATTTAAAGCAATTGTGTTGTCCTCTCTGAGGGCTTTCACAATTATTTTGTGTTACTGTGAGTAACTCTGGTAATACTCTGGTTCTCTTGCCACCAGATGGCACCTAAGCCCAGGTAATAGGAAATACATCTTTTCAACAAGCCCACAGTAATATTTTATTTCTTTAAATTTGCACACCTACAAGAACTGTTCAATTCTATTTATTACAAATTATTAGAGATGTATAGAAATATGAAAAAAGACATTCACCTAAACATGGCTATACTCAAAACCCAGATCCTGAGATACATCTCAATGGAAAACAATAAAAGCAGCAGATATAAGTGTATGTTTCATTACAGATGCCCTAGAAGGTAAAACCAGATTTCCTGTGCATGGATGTTACTTCTGCATCTGTTTAGGCATAAACAATCATGTCAAGTAATATTAGATCAGTAAAATATCCCATCAAGAAGCAACCTCCATTTGCCATTGGAGTCTATCTGCTATGATCTACACTGGTATGGACTTAAAATACAAAACACCAAGTTAAAATATATGTGGTTACAAACAGAACCTTTATTTAGTTCCAATGACAGACACACTGAATTATGCTTGAAGCTACATCTGTAATGAAACTCTGATATATAAACATGTAACTAAGGCATTTCTAGAAGGATGCAAAGGCACAAATAACACAAGACTGGACTTTAACCTCAAAACAGTAGTTTTCAAAGTAGTGAACAGCCAGCTGCCCTGAGGAGCTTGAAGCCAAGGGCAGTGAGCTTTGCTATCACAGTGTTATGTCAGTTTTAACAAATGGTCCCATTGCTGGCCTCCATTTTTTGGGAATATTTCCATGCAGTCAGCCAGACACGGTGCTCCAGATTTGGTCTGTTTTTTTTCAAAGTGATTAATCCAATCCACTCTCGCTATCCTTGCCACCTTGTGCTTCATGAGGACATCCTTCCCCCTCAGCCAGGCCCCGTGCTTCTCCATCACTGCCATTCCCTGTTAAAAGCACAAAGGCAAAAAGCAAACGGAACTCACTCATGGTCTTTAATACTGAAAAAAGAAATATAGAGCCCAATTTTTTAAAACCATTTAAATGAAACTCAGTAAGAAATCCTCTGCAGAAAAAGAGAAAACCTTTTAATTCCTAATTTATTAGGATTCTCACATAAATAAAAGGAAGAGGTGATTGTAACTAATAACCTTCGACAGGAGCTGAACAGATCCTTAGAGTGTCTGTGCCACCCCTGTTTTCTCTGTGATTAATAATGTCACTGTGATCTTACCATCCTCTTCCCACGAGCTTGGGTCATCTGGTTGATGACAGACTGGTGACAACAGAAGATGATCCTTGGGCTCAGTGATTACCTCTTGTATCAAGGGTTTCAAAGGAGCTACCTCTTTATCTTTGATCTCCAGGTATCTTTCTGAATTATCAGGCTCTGTAAAGAAGCTTTTGAGAAGGGGTCTTAAGTGCTCCTTTTCACGCTCTTTATGGTTCTGACATCTATTTGAAAAAATTGTTGGAACTTCTTCTACTGAATTCTCAAGCATGCTTTCATTGTTTTCCTCTAATGCAGAATTGTTGTCATTTGTCACTTCAGAAATTATTTCAATCTTTGGGTGACAGTCCTGCTGTAAAGGTAGAAATGTAATTGAAAAATTATTCTTAGATATAAAAGCCAAAGGATGGGAAAATATCTCTTGGATCCATGTAACAGTTGTCAGCTTTAACGTGCTGTTCTCATAAAATATATGGAATATATGCTTCACCCATAGCTCTGCTGCTTTGTGAATGAATCTTAGGTTTGCAATTTCTCAGGCATCAGCAATGAGCTGACCATAAACTAATTAACAGTTCATAAAAAGAGCAGTGTGTGGGCTCTGTTCTAATATTTTACTCCAAACAGCGGAACCTGACCAACGTCTTCATCTGTCTTCAGCTGAGAACTGAGCAGCCTTTGGGGCAGGACAGCTGCTAACACATCCTCCTTCCCTAATCCTCTTTCCTTGCCTTCTTTCAATTGGAGGCTTTGTTGGCCAAGACATTTTGCAACCCTGTTACGAGTCTGTGATCAAAAAGGCAAATCAATTCCATGCCTTATCCTGACTGTAGGAACAGTTGGCATTATCTTGGAAAGACTTGTAAGAGCTTGTACTGTACCAGCCTCTGTCTCCAGCAAGGCCAGTATGATTCTGTGATCAGCCTGAAAATCAAAACTGTGCTTTTAATCTCTGTTGTCTTCTTTCTTTTTTCTCATATTTTTGCTTATAGGCTAGTGCCTAAAAGATTAATTTGAGCAAAGCAAAACACTAAGGTGGATAAGGACTGGCCTGCAGTGGAGAGGAGGAGTTTCAAATTCCCTGCGATTTCAGTTGAAAAGTCAGATTTTATTCAGCAGCAGGCAATTTGCACCATATTAGTGCTGGTACAGTATATTTTTAGAGTAATCTTAAGTATAACACTACATCCTCTTAAGAAATTAAACCTATGTAACTGTTGCATTACTGATCATAAGTTTTTATTCTATTTTTGCTACATAAGAATATAAAAAAATCAGATTTAAACAAAGAAAGATTTAAATGTAGATATGAACTGCTGAAATAATCATTTTAGTTTGTAAATGCGTAAGTGATTGCATCTCCCAAACCAGCATTTCACAACTTAGATTATCCTCATTTTGCAAAACCTTTGTAAATATGTTTAGGGAAGCTTCGTTGTTGGAATTAATGAAAATGTTACCTTTTGAACAAGGATTTCCTCTTCTGGGGGAAACTCACTCACAACAACATCTTCTAAATCAGGCAGATCCTGAAAACAATCACATATCAATATTCAGTGGAAAGAGCTACTGTAACCCATAAAAAATGACATCTCTGGCTCATTGGACAACTTCTTCAAAGCAATGCTCATCGGGGTGTGAGGCCACAGCCAGCAGGACCCCACTGCCATCCTCTCACAGTGACAGTTTGCTGTTAAGCACGTGGGAAAGGGAAAATTCATCTGTCTCCAGAAACAGCAAACGGGAAAGCAATAGCCCTAATGTCAGACTGAATGCTGTTTTCTACTATGCTGTGTGATTATTAAGGAAAACAGGATAAAGAGTAAGGCATTACCAGGATTTTTAAAGCAAACATGGTTTATTCTCTTAATCCCAACTGCAACCCATTTTTATGGGTAAGTGCCAAATCCAGACCTGCAGTCTTCTTGGAACTGCATATCAGTAAACTGTTAACCTAAATACACCTAATAAACCAACGTTTTACTGTGAATGCCTCATAATTAAGATACAGAATCGCAAACTTGCTGAGAACTGTTTTTCCTCAGACAGGTCCGATAATTTCAGCTTTCCATTAGAATATATTATCTCAGACAACTGTCATTTGCTGACATGAAAGGAAGCACAGAAGGTGGGAATGCAAAATCACAGGTAAAACCTAATACCTTGTTGCCATTTTTTTTACTGTGGGTCAATACTGGGATAAACATCTCCTTTTTAAGAAAATAAATTTAGCACTTAATGGCTTTGTAGCAGACTGCTTGGTGTGGTAGCATCAGGAACATCTATTCTGTACTATCTTGTGTGGTGAAGATTATTAAAGAATTAAAATCAAGAAGGGAAATTTCCCCTTCCTGATAAGGTTGCAGCTAGTCCAACATGTCCTGAAGCCACACAGTTTTATAAAAATAGCATTAAAAATGTACAAATTAAGATCTGAGACTAATGTGGAGTTTGATGTCAACAGGGAGATGAAATAGCTGTTAGTCTTGTTTCAGTCATCACGGTGCATTTGCAGATCAAGCAAAATCACTTACTACAACTTAAGCTAGTTCAGGTACATGGGAATGTGTTTCCCACACTGCCAAGGCACGTGCAGCAACATGAGCTTGCTTCTGCTTGACACAGGGATGTCATAACCACCCATTGCAAATCCTCCTCCACTCTTCTCCCTTATATTCCTCCTGAGACTTGGGATATGAATAAAGACAACGGTGCTGCTCCACAGCTTCTCACCATCGGCATCTTCCCAGCCATTCCCTGCGCTCAGCACTGAGATTCTTTGAACAGCTGCAATAGGGTAAGTACTGCAGGCTGCTGGGAGAGGCTCTTTCTATTACTAAATGTTGTTGGAGAACAAGTAATGCACTGAAATGTGCATTAATGTGTGATTTGGGTTTGGTTTTCCTTCTGTAGAATTAAAATAGTTCCACTTTTTACATCTCTAAAACCCCACGGATGTGTGCTTAAGAGTTACTTTTATACTGCCTTAAAGTTTGTGCAAAGGAGCTTCCTATGGTGCCACAGAGCATCAAGGGAAAAACAAACACTGAATCAAGGAGATCTTCACATTTTGGGTACCTACAGTGTCACTACATATTTAAAACCTTTATTTCAGACACTGCAAGATCTAATTTTAAGAATAATATTGTGCATACTTTGAACTGCTGCCCATTCTCTTCACTGTCTTTTGGAAGTGTTCTCCGTAAATGCTCCACTGGAGAGAACACCCCTACAACTTTACTTTTTGGGTTTTTTTTCCTTTCTTTCTTTTTATTTTTCATAACAGTAGACTTTTCTTAAAAACCTACCCATATAGTTTTATTAGCTGGAATGTTACAAGAATTAACTTGGAGAAGACAATACCCACATGTGAACTTCTCAAAGTCTGAATCCAATACATACATCGAGAGAAAGTTTCTCCAGTGTCTCCAGTTTGAACTGTTCAATTTCAGCATATTCCTCCCTCTCAGGAAGCACGGCCTTGTCGGTGGCTGCCTCCTCTCCTGGTAGATCTAAAGAATAATCAATAGTCAGTTGCATAGAACTAACTGAATAAAAAAATGTCTATATTGCAACACAAAGCTCTGCAAAACCAGACTGGTGAGACCTGTCTACCACTGCAGAATTCACAGCTCAATCCAGCGCTTTGTCCTTCCATGTTAGTCTGGGTCTCTCTTATATTGTATAAATTAGTATTTGCATTTTGCAATAATGTGTTCCACAAATCTATAAAAGCATTTCTGCATGTGTGAAGACACAAAACCATCTCTAGCATGATAATCAGCTTCTATTGGCAGACAGACTGCCCAGTTTATGTGGGAGCAAGGAGAGTCTGTAAACTCTCCTGGCCTGTCACTAAACATGGCATGTTTGAGAAGTGGAGTTCCACCTTTAAGTTGCAGAAGTTGAAGGTTAAGCCTTCAGAATTTTACTATTTGTTGTATTTAAAGAATATTTTACACAGTATGGCTTGATTTCACCTAGTCACTGTGGAAATCTGATGGAATGTTTTTTATGTATGAATTAGTTGGCTTGAGCCACAGCAGAGGCAGTGCTACACTAAGACAAAGTTTGGCTCATCTCTGCATGCTCAGTTTGGTTTGGCTCTTCACTGTGTACGTTACCATCTGTCTCCTTGTTGAAATTTGCACATTTGTAGGAGTCTGGTTCCTGTGCATCCTCTTGAACTTCATCAGGCGAATTTACAGATGTGAAATCTCTGCTATCTCCTCTATTTGGTATAAGTGTTATCACTTCATCACAAACATCAAAACCCTCATTTTTAGACTTCTCAGCCTTTTCTGGAACTTCTTCTTCTGATCCATTTGAAGTCTCTGATGTATTATAATTTCCATCACTGTCTTGTGAATTTGCAGGTGCTCCTACAGAAGAAATAATTTCATTAAAATTGCTGAGCTAATCTACCACTGCTCATTTTAAATACTGAAACACCACTACATTGGGCTAAAATATGTATCAAAAGAATATTGTCTGGTATTTCTAATACTTTGGAAAGGCTCACAAGTGACTATGTATTTAAACATATTCTTGAGGATTTTGATGGATCAGCAATATGTGCTGGTTACCCTCTCCTTCGTGCAATCCATTTGCTTAAAGAAAAAGTTTTACTTGTTAGTCAATCCAAAGATGTATCAGATCCTCTCCACATTCCAACTGAAGTGGTCACAGACATCTTCCAAAACAGTAAGCACAAACCTTCTAGGGTATCTGTTGCAACTCCTTCCACGCACTTTTGTCTCCTCTTTTCCTCTGCTCTTTGCCTAATTGCTGCTAACGCATCAATGCTATCTTGGATTTTTTTTTTCTCTCTGGTTTCCCATTTTTCCCTTTCTGCTTTCTCAGCTTCAAGCCCTCCAACAGCCCAGGCTTCTGCACAGGCTCTAATGAAAACACAAAACCTCACTGTAATACAGCTATAAAATCCCATCTTTGCAATGAGAGAGAAATTTAAAATAGCTTGCAACAGCACAAAATAGCTGTGAGAGAAAAAAGCAGTGATAGCAGTGACAATTCCTTATGCAACAGGGATGCATGTTTAGCTCATCTTGTACATGGAACTGAAACAAAAGAAACAGAGATATCCAAATGCTGATTGGTGATTACACCATCAGAGATTGGTCTGATCTTGGCTCAGCTTTTCCAGATGCCTGCTCAGTTTCTGTTGAAATCAGGATTTGCCTCTGGTCTACAGATGTGGTGTGCGACAATTATGTTCAAGAATTATTTTGTGAAAAAATACATTGCTTTTTTCTAGGTATGTTAGATATAGAACTCTGTAGTACAATACTCTTCTGCTCGAAGTCATCCACCTTCAATAAATTATACTGGTCAGTCTCATTTTCCTTCCATGACAGTATTGACAAAAAATGGATGAGTGATTGTTAGCACTTGATTCTTATTGCTGTGTAAAGAAGATGGCTGTGTTTCTTACCTATCCTTTGGGAAAACTGGTCTGTCATCCAGATATGTCAGCTGTTTTAGGCGAACAGTGAGTGTTTTTCTATAATTAGCAATTTTCTTTATCACCTCGTTTCCCATCAAATTCAGCACATGCTAGAGAAACAACAGAAACAATTTTTAAGCTTGAATAGCAAAAACCCCAGCCTGGATATGCACTTTCCCTGCCATTTCAAAAGCAAGAAATGAATAAAACATCCAGGGTGTTACAGGTGATCTACCAGAAACAAAATATTGTTTAATAACATTTCATTTAGACTGATACCTACTGTGCACTGAACTGCCCAACAAAGCCACTTGATGGGGTTCACCCACACACGACACAAACCCTCAGCTATTTCTGGCTTACCAGATTGGGCATGGTCTCCAGAATAGCTACAATACTTGGATCACTTAGATTGTTGTGGGAAAGATCAAGAACAGAAATGCTTGGGCATTCTTGCAAGTGCTGGATGTCTTCCACTGTTCGTAATTTATTGTGAGCGATCTGCAGAGTCTGCAGGACTTTCAGACAAGCTGCCAGACAAGAACAGTACAATGAAAGGAAAGGTAAGAGTTGTTGCTTCACAGAGGGTTTTTTGGGGCAAGTAAAAAACTGCATTGTCAAACTAATACTTTATATTGAATTTGGAGCTTTTTTCTAAATTTGTTATCCTGCTATATTTACTTTTTGGCTAAGCCTCCAAAGCTGCTTTCTTCACCCCGGGGAAAAACAGCTGCTTGGTTTTAGGGTGGTGGTTGTTTTTAATTCACATTTCAAACTAAACAGTTACACAAAAGCAAGAGCTCGCATTTCAAAATTCTCTAACGTATGCAAGTAGTAACGTAGAGAAATTGTTTTTTATTTTCTGCTGAAGAGAATAAATCTTTTAGCAGATATAAAAGATATGGTAATTGTGTCTGCAACTGCCAAAGCACATGTTAACTGTAAAGTAAATGGTGAAAACTGGATTGTCAGCCTGTCTGCAACACAGATAGGTACTGAAATGGTATTAAGGGAAGAAAAACTACTTAATTATCCCAGGTATCCATGTGAAAGTAGTTCCTATGTATTTTCTGTTTCTCAACATAGGTTTTATTCCTCCACAGAAGCCCTGTGGGCTTTGGTATGGATATTGTGCAAAATTCTAACACAAACAAAAAAATCCCTTTGAGCTAGTGCCACTAATAAAAGCTTAGTCAGCTTTTAGGAAATATGGGCTTTCCAGAGGCTAAAACATGTTGCACCAACAGTTCTTACAGAGATTCTCAATGGTCCTAATGTAGTTGTTGCTGACATTGAGGGAATCCAGCTTTTGTAAGGGTTCAAGGTTTTCAATTTTCTCAATTAAATTGAGTTGCAAGTAGAGGCAACGCAACTCTGTCTGAGCCTCCAAATTCTCAATTTTTCTTAAGCCATTGCATTGCAGCCACAAACACTTCAATCCAGTATATTCTTCAAGATTCTCCAGGCGGTCAAATCCTGCAGAGAAAGAAAGATGTTTTAAAATGAAATGGCATTGGCTGAAAATGGCTCTTTGTGCGAGAAAATTCCGTTAAACCAGAGCTGCTGAAACAGCCTGAGAGAACACTCGTACTGAAGTTACTGCAGCATTTCCACTGAATTCATGGTACTGCTTCTGGCCCATAAAGGGCAAAATCAGGCTGGTACCTATTCTGGTCTGTATCTCAGCAGCCCCTTAGATGCTAAATAATACATAGCAAAACCAAGGCCAAATGTAGAAGGTAGCATATCTTATTTATTTGGAAGAATTCTTAGGCTAACTTGGACCAGGTAACTGCATCATGCAAAAACCTATCCAGAGATCACCAGAGGATGAGTAATGTTCGTTCTAACAAATTCTTTTTCTTTCAGTAGTGTTTGCAAACATGCAGCAAGTCTTTACTGTTTATTTTCCTCTTGACCACTTTTATTTGGCAGTAAAAAAGTTCCAAAAGCTGAAAAAAAGCTCTTTATACAAATAATTTAAGGAAAAATATACATATTTTCCTCTGAATGCAACCCAGGCCAGTATTTTAAGACATTTCTCAGAGGCTCCTGCTTCAGGAAAAGAAACCAAAAATACGTCCCATGATTCCTACTGATCCTTTGGATGGCTCCACAAAGTGAGTTAGATGTACAATCAGTTTACTTTTCTATCTTCATATTGACTCATTTTGCTTCCCAAATCCAGTATTACATAATATTGTGTTTCTAATTTAGAAGAATGACTAGATACCTTACTTCAGTGAGCCATGAAATAGATTCTCTGCCAAAATGCTTCTTACAATGATCAAGCTAGGCAGTCATGTCCATATCTTACCTTTATAATGCAAGTACAGTGTATCATTTAAGTACGGGGTCCAGTATAATTTCTGCTGTTTACAGATGTCTAGCAGAATCTTTTTTGTCATTCTAAAATAGTACAGGAAGCAGAAGCAAAATAAAAAATGTATTTTAGTGCACATTCTGAAATATTTGGTTTCCTTACAAATTCCAATGCAACACAATTAACAATTCTTTCAAGCAAGAGAAATAGCTACAGCTTTCGAAATTATATTCCAAATTAAAAAAAAAACAAACCCATGGTGGGTTTTTTTTTACCGTGGCTTTTCATTTCTACCTTTGAAGCAAGTTACCAGGCCCTTCTACTAAAAAAGAGAGTTCACAGGAAAATGAGAATTAGAGAGTCCATCTTCTTGGAAAAGGGCAGCATGATTCTATATGTTAGCTTCTGGTTCCAATGTTAGCTTCCTCTCCAACTCTCTCCCCCGTTCCTCATTGCTTTCGTACAAGACCTTTGGTGGCAGAGCCAAAATGCAACATTTTTCTCAAACTAGAAAAATTAATAGTAACCAACCCAATATTTTATTGAAATGCTGACTCCAAAACAGCACTCAAGAAAGTTTTGATATCCAGCTGTTGGCTGGCTGGGAATGCCACTAGGAACTAACACTATGCCTTGTCTGAACTGATGCAGAGAAATGGTTAAATCTACTGGCAAATGACTTCCACAGGAGTTTGCACAATTTTCTCCAGATTCATTAAACAACTTCATCATGTGTTCAGAATGTAGTTTGCTACTGTGGCCATAAAAACCAAACATCTGTACAGATGCTGGAAATATCACTAACACCTGATTTATCCATTATTCTCAAGTTCATCTTCAAAATTGTTCTCCAGAACTGAGATGAACACACAGAATAGCAAAACTCCTGATGATGCCAACACATCCACAAAGAATATATTACCTTACAGAGCCTCTCTTTTCTTCTGTCCTTTGACTGGATAAGCTGGTTCCAGTCTTCTGATCAATACCTGATTTTTGTTCATTCTGTTGATCTGCTCTGGACATACAGTTGACTTCTTTCTCTTGAGTTTTAACAGCTTTATAAATAAGAGAATGAGTTGCAATTTAACACCAAGGGTGGGGAAAATGTGTCATGTTGCCAATTACTTTAGAGAAATATTGAAGTGCATTTGAATATGAATTTCAAGAAAAGAATGTTCTAACCAAGATTTCTGCTGACATTTTTAATGAAACTTAACTTTTTTACACAGCATCATAAAATAAGTAGTAGCAATTGAACTGTTGAGATCTGCATTTTTTATTGTTTTTTAGATCTGGAAATCAGATAGTACCCACTATTCTTAAGATTATTATAATGTACAGTGACACTGAAGTACTGACACCAATGTTCTTGTGGTGTTAGACATTTAATATATATTACATTAACACCAATTTGAGTCTACTGTAAAGAGACTACAGTAATCGTGTATCAGAGTCATCCCAAGCACTGTTTGTCTAGCTCTTCTACAAATTTACCCTTTTGCACTCCTTCTAAGGTGTCTTTACACTGCCTTTGATTAATTGCAATTTCAGTATTCCTCTCTTCAGATACTTGCCCTGGACCTTCTACTTGCACTTGTAGTCTCTACATTTAAAGAGAAAGTACAAGCAAGATGATCGTACCAGCTTACTTAAATATGACTGCAATTAAGACACAATAATTGGACATATTTAGTAACACAAGAGGCAATAGGCTAAATCTGATGCCCAGAACTTCCACCTGAACATAAGGAAGAACTTCTTCACTGTGCAGGTGACCATGCACGGGAACTGTTTGCCCAGAGAGTGCGGACTGTCCTTCACCGGAGATATTCCAGCACCATCTGGACACAATCCTGTGCCATGTGTAACCCTGCTTGATAACCTGGGATAACCCTGCTTGAACAGGGAGGTTGGACCAGTTGTGGTCCCTTCAAACCTGCCCTATCCTGTGACTCTGTGATTTAGGGGTCAGGCTACCTGTGTGATTACACCACTGGAAGAATTATCTCTCCGGCAACAGGAAAGTAGAGAAATGTCGGGAAAGGATAAAAGGCCACAGGAAGATAGCAATTGAGTATGCCTCAGTTACATCAGGATTTCCAGTGACTTTGCTGGCAGAAAGCACACACTCGTATTTGCATCCAGATGAGTATAAACAGCCGTGAGGTGCAGGCTGTGTGTGCTGGCGAGCGAGCCGGAGGGGCTCACCTGTGCTCACCGCGCTGCCCTCAGGCTCCGTGTGGGCGCCTCCGCTCCCGGTGTCGCTCAGCGGCGCCTCTGACGCCTCAGGCGCCGGGACCTCCCCTCCGCGGCCGCTGCCCGGGTCTCCAGCGGGCGCCGCCTGCATTCTAACCCCCCCCCCGAGCCGGTATGGGATTTACGCTCTGCCTTTTTCAGACAAAATGCCCACAGGCCTTAGTCGGCGGCAGGCCAGGGACGGAGCGGAGCCCGAGTCCCGGCTGCCGCCTCAGCCGTGGCCATGGCGACGGCGCGCGCAGCCCCACAAGGCCCCGCGGCCGCTCCCGGCGGCCCCGCGCGGCGCAGGC